>JAQQAE010023266.1:0-10077 GCA_029823295.1 Pseudamia nigra
GGCCCCACCACCCGGTGTTGGGATTGAACCCAGGACCTTCTAGCTGTGAGGCACGAGTGCTACCCACTGCACCACCGGTCGAGTTTCTTCAAACATGCCAAATTAGAAGAAAATTTCTTTGTATTTGAAACAGGAATTCATCATCAAATCACAGAATTGAGATTAGTGAATAGTTTTGTGATATCACTACAGCTGTAACGTGTTGAAATTGGACATGACCAAGTAAAAATAAAATTTGGTCTCAGGATTAGATTAAAAAATTCATGATTATGATCTGTCCGAAATGTCACAACACTCGTTATAACTGCTGTGTAACAAATCTGACTGCAGTGTCATAACTCTGCTACTTAACTACTGTACATATAAGCTGTACTTTGGCTTGCAGGGTGGTCTCTGCTGGAATAAGAGTGACTATTACAGTTGATCAGTGGTAGGATTGACATTGTCCTTTCTATCATCTTGAAAGGCTTCCATCATCACCTAAAAGAACAACAACTTCCAGACACATGAGATGCCCGTTCATAATTGAAACTGACCCATGCCCTACAACAATCCTTGTATCTTACTGTTGATTTGTTAATTTAATTGCAAATGTCAGAAAATATAGGTTTTGTCTCAGTGCTCTGAGCTGCAACGGCACACTAGTGATGGTAAATTCTGACAATATGCAGTATGGGCATTACGTTGTATGTATGTATGTGGATTCGGATGCCTTAGAAAAGTGTGATTTATTTAATAGGAAGGAAAAGTTCTACCTGTTTACTAGAATGATACTGGGTGGGGATCTCCAGTGTTGTCACAGAGATTAAGATGCTTGGAAGTATGTCTGGTTATGAAAGTCTAAGTAGGTAGTTACAAAACCTGAGCACAAGTGATGCATGGGATAGCATTATGTCTCGACTGTCCACATGGTTCAGAACAGTGAAAATCATGGAACGTCGACACAGGGGCTTTGATTCTGCCTCTGAAGTTTGTATAAAGCAGACAAGGCTTGAATCACTGGTGATGAGCGTCCAGTCACAGTCTCACGTTGTGATGCTGCATAGACAGGGTTTCTCACAGGTTTCAACACTTAAGTCAGTGCAGCACAACACATCATACTTTAGAATCTGGTGTGTTTCGGCGCAAGTTAAAGATTCAACGAGCTGAGACACCAAACGACACTCCCAAATGTCCATAGGCCAGTGCAGTCAGTTAATTAATCTTAAATTATAAATGTGTAAAAAGCCACTGAGCCTGGTTGGTTAATGAACCTCTAAAAAGCAAATTTAGCAGATGGAACAGCCAGATGGTAAAATATTACATCAACATAGACTCAAATGCCAAACACAGAAGCTACCTTGGTAAAGAGGAACAGTTATCACATGTTTAAACCCAACAATAGCCATATGATAAATAGGAAGATGACAAATGCCTCTATTTGAAATTTGACCTCATACGACCCACTTTTACAGCAGTATTTGTTGTGGAGATTTAGAAAAGACAATAAATCTTGGACTCCAAAATAACTGAGAGTGACAATCTGAGAGACAGAGAAACAGCCATCAGCTTTAGCTCTGTGCATCAAGTGCTTTAAGGTTTTCCACCTGCTCAGTAAAAATAGGGGAAAACAAGGATTAACAAACTTGAAATTTCACTTTCACTGTTATCATTTAAGAGGCCGGGAGGAAGAAATACTGGTACGTGGCAGCCTTAGGTCAGGCCAAGCGAGTCTCAGGTTGCAAGTAGATCAAGTGTAGAAGTCGTCTTTATTACATGTGTAACTTGCCTACAAATGCAACAAAAGAGTCTGAATGAGCTCAGCTTGGAAGTGGATATGAAATAATACTTGACATGAGGAAAATGAAGGTCAACGTCAGTCTCCACCAACGATAACGAACTTTTGTGGATGTCTAGAGAAGAGCTTGTGTTTGCATCGTCTACAGGATCAACACTGGACCAGATGACATTTTTAGCAGAATAATGCCTCTGCCATGGTGACACATCAGTCACCAACGCCATCATTCAAACCATTCGCAGAAAATGCTGTGATTTCTAAATGACCAGGTATCACTGGGCACCAACAGTTGTGTTCTTGCAGAGATTAGGGCCTCGACGTTGCAGTGCCTGATTTTTTTGTTTTTTTTTTTTTTTGTCTGTTGCATCACTGGTCAGACATGTCGTAATTACATCGCAATATATAATTCTGGTGCTGTGAGAAGACACAAAAGTTGTGGCTTGTGTTTTTGGCCTGTAGAACATCTGTGTGGCGACTATGGTGAACCACCCAGCTGCACCTTTTATAGAAGACATATCATGAAAAATGTGGATTAGTGTCTTGTGCTATTAGGGCTGTAAGAATAAGCACTTTGGATTTCTGGATATTTTCTACTATGTACCGTATTTTCCGGATTACATGTCGCAGTTTTTGCATAGTCTGGCTAGGGGAGCGACAAATATATTAAAATATTTCGAGTACAGTGGTCCCTCATTTATCGTGGGGGTTACGTTCTACAAATAACCCGCGATAGGCGAAATCCGCAAAGTAGTCAACTTTATTTTTTTTACAATTGTTATATTTGTTTTAAGGCTGTAAAATCCCTCACCACACACTTTATACATTATTCTCAGACAGTCATTAACATTTTCTCACATTTCTCTCTTATTTAAACACTCTCAAAATTCAAACATTTGTAGATTAAAAAAAATAATAATAAGCACAGTATTACTGTGTAGAACGAAACTAAAGATCAAAACCTGTTTTCAGGCCCAAACATTTGTTTGAGAAATTAAAAAATATAAATGTTTTCCTATAAAAAAAAAATATGATGGCTTTTAGAAATAACAAATTTAATTTTAACGATCAACCTACAAAGCTGGACACATAAGAAATTATTAATAGTGACGCACGTGTTACAGTTCCTCTTCATCCTGACGCCGCTCTGCTGTAGCGTCTTTTTCCAATGAAGACCTTCATCGTCATTGTGGGTTTTTGTCGGAGAGAAAACTTGCAAACACTTCAGAGTCGCACTGCTCGCGATCGAACATTTGTGTAAGTTTGGCAAACTGAACGCATTCTGTGCTGTACAGGAGACACAGCATGGAGATTGATTGACAATGGCCTACGGTCCCTTAGCCAATCAGGACGCAGAACACAGTGCGCGTTCCTATGCTGTAAAAAAAAAAAAACATGAAAATTGCACTAAAAAAATCCGCAAAACAGCGAGGCCGTGAAAGATGAACCGCAGTATAGCGAGGGACCACTGTATTGGGTGTTTGTCACACTGACAGCCACTAGATGTCGCTCTAGGCTTGTGTACCTGCATCTGGTGCATCTGTGTCATGGACAATCACGTTCCCCGAACAAATGCAACCTGTTCTCCAGAGCAACTAATACACGTTTTTTTTCTTCTTCACTATGCATTATTTGGCTTGTGCGACTAACATTCCGGCGCGACATATCACCCGGAAAATACGGTAATCATGACGCATTTACCTCAGAGGTCGGAACTGGGAGCTGATCGTATTCAAGCTGCAAAGTCAGAAAATCATTGTCATTTTGCGCATACAAACAGTGTAATATCATGCATTGGATGAAAATGAGTGGTATAATGTGTATGTAATGTGGAGCACGTGCAACAGAAATTAGCAGAGTTCATTCAGTTGTTACAAGTGGTAGCCATATTGAATTGTAAAGTCGGGATTGGTGGGATTGCTCCGATTTTCCGAGTTGGAATTCTGACTTGAGGGGGGTGTTCTGGTTGAAATTTCCGACTAGGAATTTGGAAATTGTGACTTCTGAGACAACTGGACCGCACCATCACTGTCCTCATTCTGTGTACCAGAACCACCAAAACCATCTTGACATTTTGGTATGTTTCAAAATTGATGGAATCTACATGAAGGAGTCCATGGCACAGACAGGAAAAGGGCGTGTTTAACAGGAGCTCATTAGCATGTCCAGCAAGAGACACTGTTGGTACTGGCCTGGAACCCAGAAGTGTAGTAGAATGAAGGATAAAAACACACACTCTCGGGTCAAGCAACAACTTGTTAAAAGGGATAGAATACACTCCACTGGGACTTTTTAGGCACATCTTTCCATTATGGGGTTGAACCTTTTTGCTGTCAGAACTGCCTTAATTCTGCATGACATAGATTCAACAAGGTGTCTTAACAAACAGGTGTACCTAATGTAGTGGCAGGTGATTGTATGTCTCCTTTTAAATCCTCAGCTGCACACTGGGACCAGAGAAGAAGTCAGACAAGTGAAAGTGAATCACTTTCACGTGTCATCATTTATCAGATTAGGGCTGCTGTCTTGGGTTTCCAACCAAGTAACGAGTAGGGTTTGTTTGCTTTTTTTTCGTTAAATTGTTGAGGCCTGTTTGTGGTCATGTAGTTTAAGATTGCAAATAGCATTTTGTCTGTTTTCAGCTGAAACAAATTCAGAATATGGGCTTAGTTTTTTTGGTTACTGGCTCCAGACTTGTGTTTGCTAATGTTCTATCCGGATGACAACTTTTGCAATGAAATTCATCCTATTTGCATATCTGTAAAGTGGTTTTAAGTCTTAAACTTCGCTTTCTGAACGCTGCGGAGATTGTAAATTGTAACTGGAGCTGCTGGTTCTGTCACTTGCGGTGCTGTGAGGAGGCACAGGTTCCGTGCAGCACTGCATGCTGACAAAAGGCAAGAGGATAGTGGGGAGGCACGGAGCCCTCCCCCCCTCTGTTTTCTGGGTGAGGAGGGGTGCAGGCAGAGAGCGGGTGTTGGAGAGGTGCGGGGGGTTGAATGGGACCAGCTAGTGACCTCAGGCAGAAAGAATGTCCCCGTTTGCTCAGTCGTCCCGCTCCCCTAGCAGCGCACCACACAGTCATCAGCACTGAGGCCTTTGTGTTCACCTTCCAGACCCCAAACAGCAGAGCAGAGGCCACAGACGAGCACACAGAAACACCTCCCAGCCTCTGCTGCTGTACCGCTCGCTCTGCTCTCACTGCTCCTGCAGGGTTTTTTTTCCTCTGTGTTGGTTTTGAACACAGTGTCCTTAAAGAGTGTCTTCACATGAAGTTCTTCTTCAGTTCAGTCCTGCTTTCTCTTTGCGCCACACTACCAAAATGCTAATTGCTCCTCAGTCTCAAAGTCTTAAAAGTCTCACCTATTGTGTGGACGGCATTCCTCGGCTGCTCTCGCCATTTATGTGGGTGTTAATGTATTGCCATCTCCCGGCATTGTGACACTGTGTTTGTGCGTGAAATACAGCGATTGCATAAATTTTGCTGTTAAAGAGAGAGGAGGGAGAGAGGGAAGGCTCTTGTCTTTCCCATGGCAGGACACCCATAAAATCAACAGCGGCTCGGGACGACAATTAAATCTGACTAATCCACCAGATTTATGAGATCCGTGTGCTTCGTCTGCCAGGCTCGGGTGAAGTCATCACGCTGCCAGAGAAACACCGCTGCTGTTAAGTGAATTTGAATGGGCGAGCTGTGAGGGATGCATGGCAGGGGGCTGCAGAAGCCAGCCCGCAGCAGAAGTTCCTTTTTGATTGGATTCAGAGTTTGGATTCTGATGAATGAAGGCTCACCCTGAGGAATTCATCCCACACACTTGGAGGTGGAAGCTCAGTTTGCTGAACCTGGGCCTCTGCGGTGCGGATGTGTTTCTGTGCGCTTGTTTGCGTGATGTACATCTGCAACTGTGGATTATTACCTCTGGTTAGTCTTCAAAGGATCAAAATGAATACATTTAGTCCGCGTGTGTTTTGTACTTTAATGCCATTGTAAGTACATATGTATGTAGGGCTGAGTACTGATCTTTGACACTTTTATGGCACCAGAAGATCTGCTTAGAAGCCTTTAAGTATCAACAGATCACTTGTTGTTCAGTAACTTTTTATTGTTGTATCCTGTTGACTGTTGTCTGTAAGACAAACTGTCCCTTCTGACATTTAAGCTTTAATTTTCTTAACAGCTGAACAATAAATCAGTAAATATCATGTTTTATAAGACTGATTTAATGAGCATCATTTATCATGCCAAACATTTTTCTTTTGTCTCTTGAAGTGATGTTGTTCATTTGATTTATTTTGCTTTAATGTCATGAACATTAAGCCAAACAAACAAATAAAAAAATAATCACAAAATCAGTAGGAAGGTGTTTTATGTCTGTGTGTCTTTTGTGAAGTTTTAGTCTTTTTTTTCCATTGTTTTAAATTCATTTTTGTTTGCACCTTTTACAGCTTTTTTGTTTTTTATATAATGTAAAATGCCCTTTTGAATCTTTCACAAATAATTTAAAATAATTGTCTGATTTCTTTAGTTTTCACTCAGGACCAACAATCCACCTTTAATTTTGGTAACAATCAACTAATATGAACACTTTGTCCTAAGAACATGTTTGGATGTATCGTCCACTACATTTTATTATTGATGACATCAACAGACCCCGTCACATGGTAAATAAGGATTGGTTTTATGTTGTAAAATTGCTCTGAGTGAAAATATACCACAAACAAAAATAAAAGTTAATTTAAAGTTAAGGTTTGGTGTATTTTTGTGTTTATAAAAAAGATATAGGGGCTTTAAAAATGGTGTTAAAGTGTTGATATTTTCACATGGAGGACGAAACAAGCTTCCTTTTTATATAACTGGATCTGTGATGTCATAAATTAGCACCATCCTGTCAGGGAGTCTACATGATGCTGGGATTTACCCTTAAGTCTAAAGGCAAAATCATTTTTCTTCACTCGGAATTTTTATTCCTACAGTCCCTGGAGATTGGACACAGTAGAGTGAACTATCCCTGTTGTATCTTGAGGTAAAATGTAAAACACACATTCTAGGGAAACTGATACCATATGTCTCCTTTAGGGAAAAGTGTCGATATCAAAGCGACGGTATCTGGTATCACACACTTTTGAAGGACACCCGGGCCTGTGTACGACACGCCGAAGCTGCATCCTCCTTTCAGACTGCTATTGTTGGAGTGTGTGGATGGTTCACAATGGAGGGAAGGGAGGACGGGGGGAGGTTTCGAAAAGCAGCCTGTGGTATTGATTGTGTATGGGTTGTGAATGGCGTCCTGTTGGGATCAATGCTCCGAGTAATTAAACAGAGGCACAGGCAGGATGTGGCCGACGTTCGAGCTGCCATCTGCTCCGACTGACCTGCTGTTAAAACCAGATTTTAATCAAGAAACATACAGTGGGATGTAGTTTAAGTTTGAGTATTAAAAGTAAAAGGAAATGTGCGTTTGTCCTATGTTTGGCATGAAAAACCCCCTGCGTATTAACATCATAATATTGATGTTCGCCTTCTTGTTGGCTTTGGAATGATGGGCAGTAGGACTAAGTGCACAATTTATTCATGTGTGCTTATAGAAGTGGAGCTACGTATATGTCTGAAAATGCTATTAAGATGAATATTTTTAAGATAAGTCAATGTCAAAAACTATCACAATAGATGTTAAATAATTAGTTGTCTGAAGTTTAAATGGTGCATTTTGGTCCTGAGTGAAATTTGAAGAAACCAGATTATAATTTTTGATTTTAAAAGATCAGTAAAAGAAACTTGTAGGTTTTCCTTCAGCTTCTGGACTGATATGTCATAGATGTTTCACCACTCATCCATGTATTTAAAATGAACTCATCCAGTTCATTTTAAAATTTAGAACTGAAGAAGCTACTTGGATGAGTGGTGAAATGTCTTCAAGAAAACATCGGTCTAGAAGCTGAAGGAAAACCGACAAGATAAGGATGACTCGGAATCTTCACGGACATCAGTAAAAGAAGAGAAAAAAAGAGGAACAAAGGCAACAAAGAAGACTCAAGAGGAAAGTATAAAAGATGCAGATGAAAATTACACAGAAGTTGCAACACAGGGGAAAAGATGTCATGAGACAGAAACGAGACTGTCATGAGACAACACAAGACAGAACAGTGTAAAGGGTGTGAAAGAATCACAGTAAAGGGTGCAAATAAGGCAAAAATAAAGCAAAATATGCAAAAACAAAAGCAATAAACATGCAAGTAATCGGTGAGTCACAAAAGTTACTGAAAAGGGCAAAAAAGGAGAATAACTTCAAAGCAAAAAACACAAAAACCCACGTCTCATTTTGTGTTTGGCTATTTATTTTGAATGTATTGATTCCCATTTTATGGGAATAAAAAAACGCAGGCAATTTTAGTTTTTCATTGCTAAAAAATGTAAACATTACCTGAAACCCAACGTTTAATCCATAGACTGTACATAAAAGATGGACTAGTCCTCTGTGGCATCACCCGTAGGTTTGTGAAGAGATATTTAGAAGCTCAAGCATGGAGCCAGTGGGCGCCACATTACTGGTACCTCTGCTTATCACGCTGATTGAAAAATGAACTCAGACGTGGAGTGTAAGCGGAGCTGACGTGGGTTAAATGAAACGGTGACGACCCCTGATGTGGACACACCTGGCGTTCAGAGCACTGATGCCGTTACTTATGTGCAAATATCAGCTTTGGCATCATCTAAACAGACAAATTCTATAAAAATAACCCCCTGTTCACAGAGGTGGAAATAAACTATGGAGACCAAAACTGTTGTTTGTACCAGGCTGTAAACACGTTCATTTCTGCTCTAAAGTTGATTATTCGAAGATGGGACTCGCTTGTGGAGCCAGCCCCCAGTGGACACTGAAGGTACTGTAGTTTTTGACACCTCGGTATTAAATTCACCGCACAGGCAGGGAGGTTGCAGCTTGGTTTAAGCTTCAGCTGAAAATAAAACCATACTAAAACCTACAGAGACCAGAAAATTTTTGATAGATATAATAATCACGTTATAACAAAAAAAATCACATTAAAAATAACTATTACCTCCATCAAGGTTATGTATTTATGGTGGTCGGTTTGTTTGTTTGTTAGCAGGATTACGTAAAAATTACTTGACAGATTTTGATGAAATGTGCATCCGTGGGGCCGAGGATGAATCCATTAGATACCGGAGGTGATCCGGGTCAGAATATGAATTCTGGATCAATTTTTCACCTTTTTTAACATTGCGAGATAGGGCCATTCATCAAAACCATTTTAACGAGTCAACTGACTGGATTTGCAGTAATCATGGCGGAAGCTTTTTTTTAGAAACTTAATATACAGCATCTGATTTCAAAGGACAGTGGTGTAGTGGTTTGTACCTTCACCTCACAGCCAGAAGGCGAGCGGTTTAACACACACTGCTATTTTTGTGACTTTCTTGACTTGTAATAGGGTATTTTAAATTGACAACCATAAGTGTAACTGATGGCATAATTCAGATGTGATAAAAATATATTCTACAACTCGTACCAGTAACTGTAATACTTTTTTTTTTTTCCAAAGGTAGGTTCCATAACCCAGGAGAGGAGAATTTTGGCAGGTTAAAGAGAGCTTCAGGTTTTTGGTTCTATGTAGTACAGGACTGTATAATCAAAAGAATACTATTTTTAAACAGATATTGATATTTTTAGGTGGATCTTCCATTGGTGGTAAAATCACAAAAAACTCACTTTCATTTTTTTGACAAATTTACATTGTTTTATTGCTTTGTTCAGGCAGAGACGTTACCTTGTAAACCTGCTGCGGAGTGATTAAATAGTTGCTTTAAATCTGAACCAATGTGTTAAAACACTACATGACACAACAACACAGGCAGCAGAATCACTCTGTTATTCAAGGGCTTTGGGTTTTTAGTTTTGTGTCGGAAAAGACTATCACAGCAAGAAATCGGTGAAAATATTATAAATTTAGTAGGCAGCAGGCTTTTCTGAGGCAGTAAAACTAGAACAAAAACATTTTCTTATGCGAGTCTGCAGTCTCTGTTTTCCCAGTGTCCCTGACCGCCTCATGTCTCGCATCCATCCACCGGACATCCAGACATGTGTAGAAGGTAGACTCGACTCTGAATGGGATGAAAGTTTTTAAGTCTTGTGTTGTGTTTCCTTTCCAGGGCGGAGGCTGCGAGGGAAAGCGTTCTACAACGTCAACGGCAAAGTCTACTGCGAGGAGGATTTCCTGGTAGGTCGCGTGTGTTTTTGTTTGGTGATATCTAGATCACCCGATAACACCCTGGGACCACGGGG
>JAQQAE010023267.1:0-10076 GCA_029823295.1 Pseudamia nigra
GACTGTCTTCACTGTGTTCCATGGTATATTTAATTCCTTGGAAATTCTTTTTTACCCTTCACCTGACTGATATCTTTGAACAATGACATCCGTTTGATGCTTTGGAAGCTCTCTGCAGACCATGGATTGTGCTGGAAGATGTGGCTGCAAAAATCTCAGGAAAAGCCTAATACAACAGCTGAACTTTATTTGGGGTTAATCAAACGCACTTTAAATGGTGACAGGTGTGTGCTGACTTCGATTTAACATAAGTTTGAATGGGACTGGTTAAATCCCAGCACAGTCACATCCCCAGTTATAAAAGGGTGTACACACTTGTGCAACCTCATTATCTCAGTAATTTATTTTTAATTCACCTCCCTGAAAGATTTCAGTTTGTTTTTCAATTGTGTTGTAGAGGTTATAGGTCTCATTAAAGGTGGAAAAAGTTTTGAATTTATTTATCTTGCCGTCACCTTTTTACCTCACAAAAACCTAGCAACTGAACGGTGGTGTGTAGACTTTTGAGATCCACTGTATATGTGACGAGGAACAAAGTGTTTCTTCACATGGAGGTGAGTGATTCAAAGCTCATGAAGCTCCTCAACATCACACACTTCTACTGGACTCGTGTCCATCACAACAAACCCAGAAGGAGGTGGAGCCACGTCATCCAAACAGAATCAACTAAACAGACTGGGAACCTGCTGCCGGTATCAACAGTATCACAACTTTCCCTCGTACTCGGTTACATTTAGAATGCTATACTTGCATTAGTACATTACTATTACTACTTACTGGTAAGGACACACCTGACCATGCAAGGCTCTAAAAGTTAGCGTCCAGATTTTCAATTGTGTCCTAAAATTTACAACTAAGACGAGAAGCTAAAACAGACATTATAACCATTCAGACCTTGCAGCAGAGCCCTGGACGATGTGAATGAAGTCAATCTCCTTCTCATTCCAACCAGTAAAAAGACCATCACAACAGTCCAGACATGAGGAAATAAAAGCATCAATGCCCTGATTCAACGATGGACACGAGGGGCTTTGAACCATGTCAAGGCTCTTCAAACATGGTGTCAGATCAGTCGAATTCAGATTAATTTGGCCCAGACTGATCATCAGCTCAAACCACAGAAGGTAGCCAGAGAAAGGTACGCACACCTTGACCTCATTTCAAATACAGTGAAACCCCAGGTTACGAGATTAGTCCGTTTCGGCATCAAGCTCATTAAGCGAAAAACTCGTGAAGCGGGCACGGTTTTCCTATGGGATTACATGTAAAACCAATTAATCCGTTCCAAGACTCAAGAAAACTCCTGTTACAACTCGAGCCTGTTGCTTTAAGTGGGTGTGACAATGTAAATCTAGTGTGTGACGTCATTACATAAAGTGCGCGGAGATGATGCAACAGAGCATGCTACGTTTCTTAACCACAGCCACAGGACAGACAATGAAGACAAGAACAGCGTGAGTTTCTGTTACGGAAAGACCTGTTTGGGACCGAGACGCTGAACACATGAGGCGAGTACAGGTAGCAGTTAACAGTTTATTGAGGCACAAGCAGAAAATAGATGGCAGAATGCAGAAGCCATATGGAGCTATGGAACAGAGCAAACAGAGCAGGCGGAGACAGAGGCTGATCGGAACAGCCACCGGGAGAGGAACGAACTGGACGAAATGCAGGTCAAGACCACAGGAGGAAGATGCGGGCTGAAGCCAGGATCCAGGGAGCGATGAAAAAACTTGACTAAACTCTCAAGTAATGTAAAACACTGGAACAAACAGTTTCACGTCTACGTTTACAGGGGGTGGGCGAGTAGCGCACACTCCTCTCGGGACCTATTTTACTCATAACCCTTGTTTTTGCACGTGAGCTGGTACAAAATTTTACCCGATGTCTTCCTCGTAACTCAAAAAACTCGGATGTCAAAGCACTTGTTACCCAGGGTTCCACTGTATGTTGGGTCAATTCTGGACTCTAAGATGAGTTTCGGTTGAGTACCTAATGTTTGTGTCCTGGTTTTACTATCTATGAAAGACGACTGAAGGACAGGTGGGCTGTTCAACCACTGAGTAGAGGGGCTTTTGTCTCACGTGTGATGCTCTCTCTCTACAGAACCATCATGGCGGCCTGCTGGATTTAAAGGACGACGTGGACCGAGACGAATGTAAACAGGAACCAGAGGCCGTTTACGAAACCAACTGTCACTGGGAAGGATGCAGCAAAGAGTACGACACGCAAGAGCAGCTGGTGCACGTATGTATGAGCCAATGGGCAACGACCGGAGCTGTTCATTGAGGCCAATGCGGAAGTAACTTTAAGTTGTAATTCCACCACTTGGCCAATGGGGAACCCATCGTCCGGCTCCAATAAGCTGTTTTCCCATAGGAATACATGATTCTATCTGAAAATGCCAAGCGAAACATTTTTTTCGTGGGTCATCATGGTCTCAAATTTTTTATTTGGATCCTCTAATAAGTAACATGATGATCCATCTTTAACTTTTTGCTCCATTATTAAGATATTACAGCAAATATCCCAACAAATCACTGCTGTGCGGGGATTTGATTAACATGTCGCAATAGTTTGCTTGTTAAGTCGGACCGATTCAGACCTTCATATCTTGTATTTATTCAATATGTTCATAGTTATACATGACATACACTCGACTGTGGGTGAGTGTTTACACTAACAACAAGTCATATGACTTTGTTTGAGACTTGTGTGGTCAAGTTTTACCACATCAGGAAGCTAGTGGCTAATACTAGCTTCCCATGAGTCCCCTGGCATGAAGCCCTGCTGCCATTCTATCCAAATATGGTTACATCCTGTTTTTGGCTCCAATATGTCATCCAGGAAGTGACAACCTAATTGACCTCAAAATGATCCTTCACAAATTAATGGATGACGTCACAATCACTTTGTCGAGTTACATATACAGACTATGGTACAAATGCAGGCGCCACAACCAACTGACGACGACACAGGAAAGACAAAAAAACTAAAATTATCTATCAACATGACTGACATGATGAACAAAACAAAAACTAACAATAATCAAATCATTTAAAAGCAGCAAAACAAACCAAATCTGGACAAAAACTATGAAAAATTAACATTGTGAATAAAATGAAGAAAAAATTAAAATAGCAATCTGAAAAAAAAAACAAATTATAGAAAAAATCAGCAAAAACAAACAAATATACCAAAATATAAAATTAATAAGTAAAAAAAATCTAGTAAAAAGACAAAAAAAATGAATAAAATGATAAAAAAGACAAAAAAGTAAAAATGTGAAAAAACTGTAAAAATCAGCACAATGAACAAATTAACATCAACAATAAAATATGAAATAATGAACAAATTATCAACACAAGAAAGTAGAATAATCGATAAATGAAACCAAAAATGACAAAATAATCAACAAAAAGCATCAAAATAGTAAAAAAAAAAACAAATGAACAAAACAGGGGTAAGATAATCAACACAGGCAAAACAAGCAGCAAAATCAACAAAAATGAGGAAAATAATCAGTAATTATGAAATATATGTTAAGAACTATGATTCATTTCTGCAGGTGTTTTAATACTTTCAGATCTTTTATGTCATGTCGTTTGTCTCTTGTTTTAAGTTGGTATCCTTTTCATCAAGCATAAAAATATATTACCATTACATACCGTATCGTCATCACATATGGTCATAAAAGCGGACGCTGCTGGTTTTCAGTGAAGCTCAGACAGATCAGGGTGGGGGGATTCGTCGGGAGTGGGCTGCTGACCATCGCTGTGACCATTTAAAGCTACTCTGAGACGTTTTCCTTGTCGTTCTGAGGCGTCGATGTGATTCTGTAAACAAATCCTGTTCTGACTGTGGCATTTTCTCCAAATCCAGGCCACAGTTCCCGTAAACTCAGGGGCTTCCTGCTCCGTCCTCCCGCTGGTCTCTGTAGCTTTAACGGTAAACATGTCACATTCTCCACTGACTGTCCACCAACATACAGAAAACAGTGGCCGTTCTCCAACCTGACGACAGTGCAGAAAAATATGTACAACAGAGATGTCGAGGATGTAAAATATTTTCTCTTTTTCTCCAGAAACAGTCGCTGTTAATTATCTCATCAAACTCTTTTCATGACATTAAGCAGCTTGTGTCTCGTCAGTTCACTGAATATTTTCCAAAAGTCTTGGGGATCATCAAGATGTTTTTAGTCAAATGCGAGACGAGCCTTTCTGTTCTTGACGGCCAAATAATTTACACAAAAGGACCAGGTAGATTTGTGTAACTGGAATAATCATTTACCCAGGTTGTCTACGTCTCATGTTATTTTTTGTGTGATGATCTAAAACATTTAATTTAGTGACAAATACACACAAAGTAAAGAATAGGTCTAATTAGTGCTGACGTGCCTTTGTCATGTGCACAGATAAGATGAATTTCTGGTGTAAAATTAAAGCGAGGACGACATGAGAGCCCCTCACTGGACGGGTCTCCCTCTCATCCCTCCCTCCCTGTGTGTGTGTATATGTGTGTGTGTGTGTGTGTGCGTGTGTCGAGCAGCACATCAATAACGACCACATCCACGGAGAGAAGAAGGAGTTTGTGTGCCGCTGGGACGCCTGTTCGCGGGAGCAGAAGCCGTTCAAAGCTCAGTACATGCTGGTGGTTCACATGAGGAGACACACGGGGGAGAAACCACACAAGTGCACGGTGGGTAACGGATGGCCTCGATGCCCCCCCAGGGCCCCGACACCGCCCCCCGAGGGCGGCCGATCACACTCTCTAAACACCCAGCGCACACATGCATACGCCGGAGGCGAAGCACACGCCTCTGGGACTGAAGGTCTGTTTGTACGACTAAGTCGAAAAATCCACATGTTCTACTGGTTTAATACAATCATCAACAGCATTAACAAAGAAATGGACAAAATGATCAACAAAATTAACATAACTGAGCACAAATAATCTCAACATTTCTGAATATTGTCCACTGTTTTAATCCACAGAGTAATTATTCTTGCAAAATGGAGTGATCGACTCAAATCCTGTTTCTTGTCTGCAGTTTGAGGGCTGCTCCAAGGCCTACTCGCGTCTGGAGAATCTGAAAACTCATCTTCGTTCCCACACCGGAGAGAAACCGTACGTCTGTGAACACGAAGGATGTAACAAAGCCTTCTCCAACGCCTCAGACAGAGCCAAACACCAGAACCGGACACACTCCAACGAGGTACAGTACGTTCACAGACAGTCCATGTCCACATTTATTACTGGAAATGTCACTGAATTTGAGTTTCAAGGATAATTTTTGGTCCCGAGTCAAAGCTGCAGAGACCAGATGATTAACTGTTCTTTTATTTTATTGGTAACAGATGCAACGAGGCAAACACAAAATAACAATAACTGGCAAAAGCAAAAACAACAGGCACAAAATGACAAAGAAGGCAAACAAGAAAGACCAAAAACGCTGCAGGTTTTCTTTCCAGTTCCTCACGAAAGCAGGTTGAAGGTCAGTCAGTGGGAAGGTGAAACCACCCGGCTGAAAAGACTGCAGGCAAACAAAAAGTGCAGTGTCTCGGCCTTTCGTGGCACTGGTTGAAGACCCATGACCTTGAGGTTCTTAAACTGCAAGCTGAAAAACGCCTGCACCGAATGGCACAAGTCTTTCCTTGTTCCCAGCAGTCGTCTCACCAATTCCAAAAGCTGACACTATGAAGCTTCTATCATGGTCAATAACTCGGGCAAGTCTCAAATAATTAAACTGGACTTTAGTACGTGGTAACATTTTAGCTGGATTAAAATTGAAGTTTTAAAAGTCACACATCCAGATTAGATTGAAAATGGATCTACTTGTGCAGTCGGACTGGATCAGGACCAGATGTTCTGAACGCTCACCAGAGCTCTGCGTCACATCCTGACCGTTAAGTGGAACCGGTGAACATAGAGAAAACTGGTGGAGTTTGTTTTTGGACGGATACAGAGACCCCCTTTCATGGCTCAGATATAGGAGTTGAACATTTTAAAATACATGCTAACTCGCTAACTCACTACTAACTATTGCTGTGGTCTATGAACCGGAAACAGCTGAAAGCGTGCATATCACCGCTTGTCGTAGCAGAGGAGACATGATTGCAACATTACTATATTTTCCAGACCATAAGTCACTCCTGATTTTAAGTCGCACAAGCCAAAAAATGCATAATGAAGAAGAAAAAAAAAACGTATATAAGTCGCACTGGACTATACGTCCCATTTTTTGGGGGAAAATTATTTGACAAAATCTGACACCAGGAACGGACATTTCATCTTGAAAGGCAAGTTATAGTAATAATAGACTAATGAACAACAGGCTGAATAGGTGTCTCGTATGTTAACGTATTATATTAACAGTTATTCACATAACTATAGCATAAAGAACATAATCTAACAAGTTCACCAAACTCACCATCTCACTCCTAATCGCTAAATCCTTTAAATTCATCAACCTCGGTGTCGCTTCTGAACAACTCCGGAGGTAGATGAAGCGTCACTTCCTCCTCTACGTGGCTGTCGTCAGACTCGGCATCAGTTCCATTTCCTATTTTTCCCGCCTTCCTGAATCCCGACAGGATGGTTTCAATTGTCACTCAAGTCCACGCCTTGTCGAGTCGTCTGATGACTTGCTGGGAAGTTGCATGGCGCATCCTCCCGGTTGCAGTGAAGCTGTGCTCTCAGTGTGAAAATAACTAACACGTAAAATGTTTTAATATACTGTATACGTCGCACCCCTAGCCAGACGATGAAAAAAAGTGTGACTTATAGTCCGGAAAATACGTATTCATTGTGTGTTTTATTAAGAGCAGTCATGTTCCCTTTCAAAAAGCAGTTGCAGCATGTCTCAAAAGCTCGGAAAAGGATCTTCAAGTGATCAAAATCTATGGCACATGTCAACTAAATTGTTTCAGATGCTTTCAAGCACTTAACAAATTTGCTTAAGTAAATCGTCGCACCGACGATACTCCAGAGGCAACAGCGCCACCCATCCCAAAACCGGGTTTGAGGTCTGATTGTGATCAGTAACCACGGTGACTTTCAAGTAAATCTATCCAGACATTTTCAAGTCATTGGGCTTTTTGTTGAAACCAGGATTGCTGCTCTCGAGCAAAAACGACATCCATTTTCCCCGTATAATAATAAAAAACACCAAGATAAAAATGCAGAAGGGGAAGACAGATGCGCAAGAAACCAAAATTAAAAAATTACAAATGGACAAAAAAATGACAAGGACGAAAAATGACACAGGTGTAACTTTCGTTTACCATGGTGTCCGATTTCCTCACAGGTCAGGAGTTCACCTCTGACCCACACATTTACAGTGAATTCCATGTCAAACGGCGCTGTACGGTTCCTTTCAGCGTCTGTTACCGCCGTGCACACATCATCAGCGGTGTTTGTTTTACCCCCGCGCCTCCGTTTGTGAGTAAATAATGAGGTGTAGACATAATGAGCGCGGTGGCCCACAATGCATTAGGGCGAATCAAGCTCCTCGTCTCCCGGAGATGCAGAGTGAGACCACCTGCAGGACGGGAAATGAAACCTGGACCAGTTTCAAGAGCCTGTGGAGCTGCCGGCAGGGAATTCAACCCACGAACCAACACTGGAAAATCACACACAGCTGTATGCTCACTGGCCACTTTATTTGGTACACTTGAAAATACAGCCCGCCAACACAAATATCATATCAGCCAATCACATGGCAGCTTTTTGGTGCATTTAGTCACATAGACACAGTCGAGACGATCTGCTGAAGTTTAAACCAAGCATGAGAGCGTGGAAGTAAGGTGAACAATAGTCAGGAAAAAAACCCAAAATATCCAGTGAGCAACAGTTCTCTGGATAAAATGACCTTGTTGTTGCTGATCGGACTTTACCTCAGTGCACCATCATCATTTATGTCCTAATGCTGTATTAATGTCCTACGAACAGAATTTAGTGACAGTTTCAACAAACATAACTAAAAAAAGGTTACGTACTGCAGCTTTAATCATTGAGGTGGTAGTACTCAACTACATTTACTCCAAAAAAATTGTACTTCTGAGTATACATTTTACTCTTGTTCAGTTATACTCCTGATGGAAAATATGTACTCGTACTTAAGTTACACTAGGGTTAAAAACCTAAGTAACAAAATGAGACAAAAAAATTAACAGAATAAGCAAATATGTAACAAAATAAGCAGCAAAATAAATTAAAATGAAGTAATCAAATCAGTTTAGAAAAATTAACAGTATAATCAAAATATTGAACAAATGAGCAACAAAAAAACTGAGCAATGTGGATGTTTGAACTCAATGTGGATGTTTGAACTCAAATATTTAAGTTAACGAGTACTTGTACTTGACTCATTAGAATTTTACAGTAACAGTACTCTGACTGTTGAACCTGTACGTGTGTGCGTAGAAACCGTACGTGTGTAAAATCCCCGGCTGCACCAAACGCTACACGGACCCCAGCTCCCTGAGGAAACACGTCAAGACGGTGCACGGCCCTGAAGCCCACGTCACCAAGAAGCAGCGTGGCGACCTGCAGCCGCGACCGCCGCGAGAGAACGGCGAGAACGAGACGGGCCACGGCGACCGCGTCCACCGAGACGACAAGATGTCTGACAGCAGCGGCTCCCCCAGAGGCGTGGAGGACTACCTGCACGTCAAGTCCATCAAGACGGAAAACTCGGTGGTAAGAGCGCGCGAGAGGAGACGGCGAACATGTCGGCGTGTGTCCAATCAGAGCAGAGCCACACTATCAGCTTTTACTGATTATTTCACAATTAATGGCACATGATTAAAGGAGGATTTTTGTCCCAATGAAAACTTAAAAGATGCATCGAGACGAGCTGGACCAGTTTGTTCGTTTTCTTTTTGCCTTTTTTTGCTCATTTTGTTAATTTATTTAATCTGTATTTAACCAGGAAAACACTCCATGAAGAAAAATGAGCAAAAAAAATCAAGAAAATAAAAAAGAAATGTGCAAAATGATTAACAAAATATCAACATTATCAACAAAACTAGACAAAGTAGCCAGCAAAATGAAGAAAAGCTGACAAAATAATTCAAATCACTTCAATTTTTATTTGCATAGCGGCAATCATAATCGCAGATCATCTCTAGGTGCTTCACAATTCAAGGCCGAAACCTCATGATTATACAGAGAGTAAACCAACAGAACCACCGAGGGCAAGACAAGGATGACAGGGTGGAGGAAAAACTTCCTTTAACTGAAGACAAAAACCTCCAGCAGAACCAGCGGCTCAGGGTAGGCGGCCATCTGCCTGGACCGGCTGGGGTTCGTGGACAAAGTAGAGACAAAAGAAAAGAGTAGAGATAGAACAAACAAACAACACAGACACTGGACCAATTCACCACCAGCAAACACACAGCAAAGACATCAGGAGACCTAAAACAGAGACCTAGCGACCTAGGGTAGAGGGAGGAAGCACAAAACTACAGGGAAGACGCAAGTTAGTATCACAGTATTGCAAAATAGAAAATAAGAAGGGGGGTAGAGAGGGACAGAGATGACTCGAGAGGTGAGAGATAAAGAGAGAAGAAGTTGAGGGAGAGAAGGAGAGGAAGGGAGGAGATTTTGCAAGAGGGGTATTGGAAGAGTTAAAAAGGAGATAAAGAAGGAGGTAGAAAGCAAAGTTCCATGTATCACTGTCCTCCAGCAGCCTCGGACTATGCAGCAGAACTAAAGGAAGATTAAGGGTTTTCCTGACCTACACTTAACTACATGCTTTGTCAAAAAGGAAAATCTTAGTTTTAAAGGTACAGAGTGTGTCTGCATCCCGGACCCACATTGGAAGTTGATTCCCCAGGAGAGGAGCTTGGTAACTGAAGGCGCTGACTCCCA
This sequence comes from Pseudamia nigra, assembly GCA_029823295.1. Classification (NCBI taxonomy): domain Eukaryota; kingdom Metazoa; phylum Chordata; class Actinopteri; order Kurtiformes; family Apogonidae; genus Pseudamia; species Pseudamia nigra. The sequence continues at coordinate 9,871 of JAQQAE010023267.1, forward strand.
GTCTAGTTCTGGAGATTCTAGAGCCATAAGTAGACGTGCAGGCAGTTCTCGGGTTACGCGGTATTCGGCCTACATCAAATTCGACTTTACGACGCCTGCGTCTCGTCCGTCATTTTGTCTCTAGTCGCTGCGTAGTGTAGAGTGTTTGTGTTTGTGCTACGTAATTTTCTCGGTATTCTCGCTTTTTTCACGCTCCTTTTTCACAT
>JAQQAE010023268.1:0-10076 GCA_029823295.1 Pseudamia nigra
ACCTCTCTTATCTTTTTAAATGGGTGAACTTGCACATTTTTACATTTCCCAATAATTATTGTCCCCACTGTAAGTGTTATAATGGTCTGTCTCTCTTCCACTGTTTTTGCTCCTTTTTCACCATTTTATAGCAACACAATGCTCTCTGCAGTACAATACTGTCAAATAATGTGTCAAATAATGCACAAGGGTATGGCACCACAGTATGCTCCAACACTGCTTTTATACAGACGGAGCTTATTTTAATTAATCAAGCAAACGTGGGACATCTGTAAGAATTAGTTACACTAACTTTCAAGGCTTGATCAACCTCCATTGATGAAGAACAGCGTTAAGTTGTTAACCCATGTCTTAGTCCCTGAAAAAGCCTTTTTGTATAATTCTGAAATGTACATTCATTTTCAATTTTGGGTAACCTTAACCTTTTTTGTTAACCTCTGGCAGTTCAGCACTTACCTTTGTTCCATTTCAATCCATTCACTGGACATGAACTGCTTGAATTTAAATAAAAACAGAAAAAAGGAGTGTTCTAAAACTTTTACCAGTACAGTATGTTGTTACAAAAGATACTTTTCAACAAACTTCTCCTGCCACCTCCGGTGCTGCCTTTTTCCTTACTATGAACCGATCTGTGATGGTGCTGGCTAGAGAATGTAACTACAAAGCCAGGGATCACTTGCAATGCCTTCACGGACCACCGGTGAGCTGTGGACCACTAGTTGAAAACCCCTGGCATAGAAGAATAAAATGTCTTTGCCAGTGGTTTTGTATCAAATGTATTTGACATCTGCATTCTTTCATCCTAAGCATTTCACATTCTATAAACACTTCCCTCATACTACATGAAAAACACTAGAAAATGTTAAAACTAAGAACTAAATAAAAATAAATTCTGTCTTATGGAACTAAAACCCAACTTTTCTTTGTAAAAAAAACAAAAGCTATAAACTACAGACCCATAGTGGATTTTTGAAGGCTTATTGGATTTATCGTGCAGTTCATGTACTGTGCAGGGCATTATGAGATGAAGGTGGTTAATTTATTAGGAGGAGGTGGATGGGGTCGTTGTGGCAGTAGAACAATATTCTAAACTTCTACCCACGAGACACAGTTCAATTTTAGCTACATGTGCTTTCAGTTTCATGTTTTGTGCATGTCTCTTCCCATTTTCCCTATAACCCTAACCAATAAAAAACAGTAACCTGTCTGCCTCACATTATCAATGATATGTGAAGTGGGTGTTGCAGGTCGTATTAACTGCAAGCAAGAAATGGATGAGGTGTCTAGATTGTGAGGTATGAAAAGTGGTGAGATTGTATTGGTTTGAATATTTGTGCAATGATTGCTAAACTGCATGAATGAAAGCCTTGTGATAAGCACACACCGAGACAAGTTCCAAGACATGGTAATAAAGTGTTGAACTGAATTGGATGAAACTTCATGAATCACATATGAAGCGAGTGAAGCAGGAGTACACAGGGTGAGGTTAAAGTGGGTGTGGCCTTGCCTTTTTAGCAGCCACATTGTGAGTATCCTTTTGATTGGAGCTGAGGGATTTCCACACAGTTGTTTTAGACATTTCATCAGAAATATTAATATCAGAGGGGTCACACCTAAGGAGCAGGGAAAGGAAAATGAGGGTGAGGTAAGACAGGGCTAAACGAGAGGTCTGAGTGTTTGGATCCACAAGGTGCACTTTAAATCACACTCTAAAAAGACAAGCATGCATAGGTACAATAGATAGAAATAGAAGGGAATTGTTTTTATTGCTGTGAGTGAAGGTCAGTGATGCCTGTTTGTACGTCTCCTCACCTGGGGTCATGTGCTTTCGGGGTGTGGACAGGTTTGGTGGGCTCCATCTGGATCTGAACGCTGCTTGAATCTTCCTTCTTGGAGGTGAGCATAACCTGGGACTCCTGTTAGACACAAACATTCTGTGCTTGTCAGGTTTATTCACTAACAATAGCAGTGAATTTTGTTATTTTCCTTTCCTTTGTTACCTCCCTTTAGCAAGTCAGTTCTATTCTCACATGTCCCTAGAATGCATAGCTGAAAATACGACAACGATCATTCTACCATGTCTGCATACTCCTGTTTTTCAGCCTTTTTATCAATTCGTCTGTGTTACTTTAGCGTGTTACTTCAAATCCAAATGAGTGACCCTTGGCGACACCCTGTCTTGTCAGTGCTATGGATTCCAACATGAGGATTCTGGCATATTAACCCAGGATGTCAGAATCGTTTTGGTGGGTCTGGAGGACTGACTGAGGACAGTGATTGTATATTTGTGGCATCATAAATATCCAGAAATCTAAATGGCTTGTTTCAGGTCCAGCAGAAAAGGGGCTGTGTGTTCATTTAGGGATAATTTTGTGAATTTTTGTGAGTCTCCCAGTCGCTTTTAAAATAGAGAAAGACATAAAACCTTGTTTTTCACGTTATGTTTCAATCATTCATTCATCTTCTTCTCTCACACAACTAAAGCCAAATTTTACTTTGTAAAAAAATGCCAAATCATAATCTCCAGATTGACCCATTGTGGATTTTTAAAGGCTTGTACAATAACCAATAGTACAATAGTTTGGAACAGGAAAAGCTGATTACTCCGCTCATATCATCTTCAATCACCCACCTCCCAAACTGAAAGCTCTTTATAGATATCTGCAAATTAGAAAACAAATGATTCGGGTGAAAAAAATAAATCTGAAACGGAGAAAATTAAAACTAAAAGTCATGAATCAATAAAAACGAACATCAAACTAATGCTGCACTGTTATTTTCCTTCAAACTCAGCGTTACTAGTTTCGAAGTCTAGGGATGGCCACAGTCAGCACCAAATTTTAGAAGCAGTGATTGGACACTATCAACCAGTGGTGGTTAGAGAACAGAAACAGAACTCAGGTAGTATTAGTACTTAGAAGTATAAGTACTTCTGTAAAGGTAAAAACCACTCAAGTAGTGATTAACTTCATTAGCTTGAATTTCATCTTCATATATTGCTTTGAACAGATGATTTATCCTACAGGCAGTGCTGGGTACTTTATTTATAAAAAAGTACTTAGTTACAGGTACTAATTACTTCTCCCAAAAAATAGTTAGTAATAGAGTTACAGCAGTATTTTTTCAACTATTATGTGTTTCTGTGCCACTTAAAGGGATAAGTACATGTACCAGAGTAAATGTGTTTGGGTACTACCCACCTCTGCTAACAAAAACTAAACTGAAAAACAAGAAGAGCTATTTCAAACTATAATAACGGTGGGGTTCGCACCTTCTTCAAAGATATATTTAAAGTTAAATTTAGACTACCTCCTCTAACGTTTTGGATGCATCATCCAGATTTTTTTTCTTCCACTCAGGCATTAAGTCATCGAGGTAACTCAGCTCTCGCTTTGAAAAGCACAAATCCAGCAGTTTTCGCACAAAGACCAGAGCCAACACCTGTAGGCAAAGAGAGAACAAAAACCCTTAAGGCACTAAACGTGAAGAGACAACAGGCGAGAGGGTGACGTACTGTCGGTTTTTGACTCACCATCATGGGGAACACAATGGCAGCAGGTGATGTCTTAATGACCCAAAGCAGCACCAAACAGGTGAGCTGCGTCAGAGTGAACAGGTGCACCTTCCTCAAGGGGACGTGGCGCAGGTAAATGAAGTCTGGCTGGTGCTTCGCTGGCATGCCGAACAGCTTCAGACGGTCAAAGAACTGAGACGGGTATACGGCGCCGTGCAGGTGGTGAGACCGTCAAATAAAGAGCAAAGATGGTGAAAAGACGGAGGACGAGGAAAGGAACGGATTAATGAGGACAGTGCAGAAAAACAGATGGTGAATATGGCAAAGAGAATGAAAGTGATTAGGACTGACAAATTTAGTAAGAAAGGTCTGGCAATTAACTGTCAGGCCTCATTGAATGGCTGCAGATTTAATTAGACTGAGAGAAGGCTAGAGAGGGCATGCAGCCAAATGAAGAGGAGGCTCGGACGCAGAGGACAAGACATTGCCGGGACACTGAGTGTTTGAAGAACTTCAGCAAGATATAATAACTTTAAATATGGCCATAAGAGTGCAGGTCAGAGCAATTATATCCATCCTCATATTTTTCATTTATTCATTTGTTTAATTAAATGTAATAACATGTTTATATTGTGTGTTTAACCTTGAGAACATACAAAAAATACACATTATAAAACTATGGAGTAAGATGATGAGACATCAATGTAGTAAACAAAGGGCAAAAAGGATGCTTGTGTGGGATAATGTGGGTAATGTTACACAAAATACACTATGCAGGTTATAAGTATGAACAAAGGTGGGTAAACAGAAACAGTATTCAAGTAGAAGCACAAGTACTCATAAAAATAACTACTCAAGTAAATGAGCATCATAACTATGTAATCAATAAAATTATGTACCTGTAATCAAATGTATATGTTATGTGATTTAATTATTGCAAGATTTGTTGCATATTTTTATTCATTGTTGCTTATTTTGTTCATGTAATTGTTTATTTTGTTAATATTGCTTGTGTTGTTGCTTGGTTATTTGCTGATATAGCTTTTGCACAATTTTGCTGCTTCTGTTGTTCATTTTTGTTAATATGTTTGATGTTTTTGTTAATTGTTGCTCGTTTTGTTGCTTATATTGGCCGCATTTGCTCATTGTGCTATTTATTTAATTGACATGATTATTTGGCTCACTTTTGTTAATTTACTTGATTATTTTGTTCATTCTTGGCTCATTTTATGGTTTATCTCTTTTTTTTCATTTTGTTCCTTGTTTTGTTCATTTTTTGTTATTTGATTGATGATTTTTTTTTCATTTATGTTCGTTTTGATGCTCTGTGTGTTCATTTTGTTAATTTCCATCAATATTCTGTTTATTTTTGCTCATATTTTCACTTTATGTATTTCCACTGTTTTGAGTTGACTGTCTCTCATCATTTGGAGTCAAAGTTTGTTCGAAAATGACTCCAATCTAGACTTTTTCTTCACAACTACTCTCAGAATCTTCTTCTTCTCCTTTTGGGCTGCTCCCCCAGGGGTCGCCACAGAGAAATACCAATGATTCGCATGTTTGATCTGGCATAACTACTCTCAGCATGTTTTTAAAAATTCCTCAAGTACATGTAATGGAGTAAATGTACTTGAGTACTATCCACCTCTGGTTATGGTTAAAGCCTTCTAGAGGACTGAACATATGGCTTCTATTTTATTTATTACAGGATTTGAGTCCAGATTATGCACCATGTTCTTGTATCATGCTTTGTGTACTGTGTGTCCGATTGTAGTTCACCTGGATGCCTTTTAGTGAAGAAACTCCCATGTAAAGGAAAACACCGTACAGCACTGGCATAGGAATGAACTAGGAGGAAACACATGTCACAAAGCTTTAGTAACATGATTAGGATTTCATGCTCTCATTTCATCTCAGACCGATTGGAACCTCTTGTCCAGCAGAGGGCAGCGTTATACAATATGTCAGACTGACCTGTAGGGCCCCGGTCATGAGCACAGAACAACCCATGAGCAGGAAGATGACCAGACCTGTGAGCCTCTGCTCTCTGATGCCCAGGAAGCGAGGCTGCTCCCCAGGAGCCGAGCTCTCTGACTCCAGCTTCAGGCTGTTCACATGGGAGATGGACAGGACGGTAGCAGCCACGAACCAAGGCAGACCCATGATGGAGCACACAGCGAGCATAATCCCAACCATCAGCAAGTCTAGGTGATACCCACAGCCTTTCTGTAAGGCAAGAAGCACAGACAAAAACTATGAATTAAAAAAAGAAATCAACTCATTAACTCTCACTGACATAGAGCCCTCTGTTCTCCTCCACAAAGGAAAAGTGCAATAACTGAATATGAGCACTATGATGATAAAAATACTCAAGATGAACAAAAATGAACAAGAAAATGAAACAAATTACAAGGAAATTTAACAAAATAGTGAAGGAAGTGAACAAAAAACAACAAATTAACAAAATAAAAAGCAAAAAGAATACATCAATTTGTTATAATGAAACAATTTCTTATAAAACCAAAAAAAAACCAAAAAATGTCAAGAAAGGAACATAATGTTAATTCAGCAATGTATGGTGCTTATGTCTTTGCATGTCCTAGTTTATTGTGTGTGCCAATAGTCTCCGCTGCTGTATCAGGATGGGTCAGAAACTGTTTCTGATGCGTCACTGGTTTATGGTCCTTACACCGGGTCAACCAGGTCATGGTTGCTGATGTTCCTCGGGACAAATAACATTGGTATAATGTAAGTGCACTATTGTGGAGTGATGGGCATTTACTGCTCTTACATTATACCAATGTTTACTGCTCTTCAATTTGTGTGGTGGGCCATCATGCCTCCAGCATCCAATGGTATGATCCTGGTCAGGTTGCCCCAGTTGTGGCATTCTTACAGATGTCACTTTCTCCAAAGTTGTTGTGTCTTTTTGTAGGATTGGGTGTGTTTAACAAAGGAGTAGTCATTTGGGATTGGTTGTGCAAAGACATAGTGAGTTCTTGCCCAAAAGTGTGCTTTGAGACACAGGACTGCTAACAATAGTCAGTGTCCAAAGCCTACATATAAAGGCAACCATACATGCATTTGCAGCTAGTTTTATCAATTGAGAAAAGTTCTTCCCAAGTTGGCCCAAAAATAGAGTGGTGGGTTATCAAATCCCTGTACTTTACAAAAACCCTGAGAACATTGTATAGTGGTATCTCGGACAACAAACTCTTCTGACAACAAAAAATTCGGATACTGAAGAAAAAAACGGCAAAAAATTTCACTCGGACAACGAGGTTTTAATCGGAGAACGAATACGTAGTCACTTCCGGGTCTCGGCGAAGCTAACAGCTGTTAGCCAAGCTAACCCAGGCTAACAGCTAATAGCGTTAGCCTGTAGTCACTTCCGGGTATCAGACGTGAAAGACCCAGAAGCTCATAGCCGTTAGCCAAGCTAACAGAGGCTAGCGGCTAACAGCTGTTAGCTTGTGTTATGGAGAGCTTGTGTTATGGAGAACTGCTGCTTTGGATCAAAGAGAAGGAAATGGCTGGTGATACTGTGCCACCACTGATGAAAACGCCATGGGCCCACGGCATGTCCCGCTCCCGGCCGTGTCGACACGGTCGGACACGGTTGGCCGTGTCGACATGGGCAGCGCTGGCCGTGTCAGACCGCGTTGACACGGGCAGCGCTGCAGGGCACAAATGAACAAAATGCTCATGAGACTAATCCAACAGCACAGAGCAAGAATTAAAATAAGACATTATCACTGTAAGAAATGACAGCTTTGATTTCCCCTTGAAAATATTTGCTTTGAAACTCAAAACTTCAAAAAGCATCTCTTGAAATAAAAGCAATCTGAGTCAGTCAGTATAAATTCAGTTGCAGCCAAATAATGAGTTTTACTGCTATTATTTCTCTGAGATGTTTGAATTTATTAAAGAGTCAGTCAGGCAAAACTCTGAGTATTGCTCTGTCAGTGCCTGTTGTTGACATGACTTTGCATGCTTGTTGCGTTCTAGATTTGTAATTTTATGTCTATGGTACGATAATGAAAATACAATTTGTATCTTTATGTAGCACCAATTTCCACTGAACTATTTTTTCTGAAAAGTGAAAAAAAATCTTTATTCTTAATGATGTAAAAGCAAGGAACAATGCCCAACCTTCCTGAGAAAAAGTAGACATAATTTTACACAATTATGAAGCTGACTTGTGAATATTTAACTTATTTTAAACAAGTATATTCTGTTCTTTGAATTTTGTACCAGAAAATTTCAGTAATACAATCACGAGCAGCCGAAAGGAGAAGAAGAACAACAACAATCACGTAAAATCAAGGTATATTGTTTTCCAGAAATAACAAGGTGCAGGCTCAGTCAGTTCACAAGCCTGCAAACTGTATTACTTTAAAGAACATAAAATGCTGAATAATGTTTCTGTGGTTTTTATTTTACTTGTACCTTAGATAAGATAGTATACTGTAATAAATTTGGTTTTTCACTTGGATTTATCAGAAATTTTTTTTATTTAACTTTGACACCAGCAGGGAATGTAGTTTGATGATGACAAACTGTATGGTCAACTGCATGAAAAGGACAAATCTATTCATATTCATGTGTGCTAATGAGAACAACTAATTTTTATAATTAGTGGGATTGCCAAGTCATGCAGCAATCCCACTGTTGTAGTCTTGAGTCTTTAATATTCTTCTTCCACTTCCGTAAGTTGTTTGGCATGTAACTACTCCTACATTTTTTGTCTGATTTAAACCATTCAGACTTCATATGTTTCAGTTTGTTCATATGTTTCAGTTTATTGCTTTTCATAATTCTAACCTTTATAATTGTTAAAATATAAAGCTTTTTGACAATTGTTTTCCCATAGGAAATGAATGGAGAACGTTAACGGAATGTGTGGTTACCATGGAAACAACAATGCTTTGATCCTTTGATTACCACTCCACTGAATAGTAAATTTAAGTTTTGCACTTTTTTAGTAATTTCAACTATTTTGACTCAGCAATCCCACGCAATCTCTTCAGAAATTGCAAATTTTCTAGTTTAGGCTTGTACTAAGGAGAGACAGACTCTGGTTGCAAAGTACTGTATAATGCCTGAATATGACAAAAAAAGTAATAGGCATACAATTGATATTATCAAAACATGCCTCCTACTGGAGATAAAATGAAAAAAAAAAAATTCTGTTACGCATTATCTGTGGTTGTGATAAATTAAATGCATGTGTCAAAAAACTGCAATACTTTCAGTCCACTGCGGGTTGACCCCAGAAGTGAGTCCCAGGTTAAAACATCCAACTTTAGAACAGAAATACAAATAATCACATCCTGGTACAAACAACGGTTTGACCTCTATAATTTATTTCCACCTTTAAATACTGTACAGAGGGTGAACTTTGTACAAGTATGTCTAAATCCCAAAACTGATACTGTATTTGCACACAATTAAGGGTATCAGCACTTTGATTGACAGGTGTCAGCACTTCATTTAATCCTCCTCTGCTTCTTCACACACCACCTCTGAATTCATTTTTGATCAGGCTGAGTAGACAGTGTTGCCTGTCGCTACCCAGTCTGTATGCATGTGAAAGGAAATTACTTCCTGTCCCGTATTTTCCAGTAATTTATGTCAATTTTTAGAATTCAAAGACAATGAATGTATCTGTAGTGTTGGTTGCAAGAGATTCAAAATACAAGATTCCACAAGATTCACTTTTCAAACAAATACATTTTCCGAGCAACTTTAGCTATCTCGCTAACAGCAGTGAATGGTAGCTCCAAGCTAAATTCAGTCAGATTGAGTTAAATAACAGCACCAGATGGAAGTTATTTCTATATCTTACAGATTTGGAGCTTTTTAGAAAACATTTGTGGCTCCATCCTCATGTTATTAGTCTTCCTCGAAGGTCTGTGCTTGCCTCCCCGTTTGTTCTCTCTCTCACTATCTTTCATACAGGTACAGATGTCCTTGATGGGCACTGACTGTGGATGTCATCCAGTGTCTGTGTTGTTTGTTGCTCTATCCCTACACTTTTCTTTTGTCTCTCCTCCGGTCAAGGCAGATGGACGCCTACCCAGAGACATTGGGTCTGTTGGAGGTTTTTCTCTTCCGTTAAAGGAAGATTTTCCTCCCCCCATGGCCCTAGGCTTGCTCTCAGAGGTTCAGTTGGGTTTGCTCTCCATATGGTCATGAGGTTTTGGCCTTGAATTGTGAAGCACCTAGAGATAACTTGGATGATTGGCACTAATACAAATACTGTACAACTGAATTGCATTGAGTTTAGCATTAATTCCAGTAAATTTGTGCCTCTTGATTATTTCTGCAGTAGTTCAACCAGCCCCAGGACAGTTTTTCTTGTTCCTGTTTTATATACTGCGTGACAATAAAATAAAATTAAATGAATAAAAAGCTTCCCTAACCTATTTAAACAGTCAGTATAAAATAAAATGTCTATGTACAATACATACTTATTATTTATCCATCCATCCATTTTCTACCCCTGAATCCTCGCGAGGGTCGGGGGGGGGTGCTGGAGCCTATCCCAGCTGACTTGAGC
>JAQQAE010023269.1:0-10076 GCA_029823295.1 Pseudamia nigra
AACTTGAGACTCATCACTCTGTCTGACACTCTTTTCACTTCTAGAACATTCCTGACAAACTCCTCCTTCAAGATGACGCCTACTCCATACTATCATCCTACTTCCTTAATGTGATGTACAGTATATTTTCAGCTTGCAATTTGACATATACTACATACAGTAGTAGGGTCATTTTAAAAGTAGTTTCAGACTCTGCACTGATAATGTACCATCACTGCTTCAAAACCCATTTATGGAGATCATTCTACATTCACATTACTTTATTTGTTTTCCAAAAATAATACTGTCCTGTTGTCTTATTGTTATGCCTTTATAGAATATTAGCTTAAATGAACCAAAAGCTTGCAGGAGACCCGCACACCATTGCAGCACACCAGTGGAGTTCAGCAACGTGCAGTTTTATAGTAACCTCTTTAAATGCTTCAATCGGAGGCAGATAATGTTAGTCTCAAAGGCATAAATTGCACAAAGAGTGGAAATTTTCAATAGAGTCTGCTGGCACCTCAATGTAACTGTTGTATGATATAAAATATTTAGGACACTCAGTACTTGCTGCAGTGTTGCTCAGCTAAAGCTTCCATCTTTGCATACCCAGACTGCCACGTTTGACCCTTCAAAACAAATATCGGAGGCACATTTTGAAGCCCAGCTCTTCGAAGAATGTAGCAATAGCTTATCTGACATAAATAAATGGGAGATTAATCCATAATGACTATTTCAGAGAGCATTTAGGCTTTACTCCTGTTTTTCACACAATATCACGTCCTATTTTACCAAAGACACTATGATGATATTTGCTGAAAATGAAAACAGCAAGAATGCTCTGAAACAGTGGGGTTGGTTATATAATATTTATTTACAGCAGCTTGTTCTAACCCTTTTTTGACATATAAATGAGTTGCTTCACTTTTTCCCTTTGTTTTTAATCACTTTTCCTATTGTAATGGGGACAACAGGGTCAAGATTGGCAAAAAAAATCACCATATTCTCTGATTTAAGCCTCACTTTTTGTTGTTTTTATATCTGTTAAATGTCTAATGGGGTGAAATTTAACCTAACCATTGTATAACAGGTAAACTCAATTCTGGTGTTTGCTTTTTCTTTGCGTTATGCTGCATCATTCCGGTCTCTCATCCTTCATTACCAACATGAGGGATGAAGTGCACCTTTCATCATGAGTCATTCTTGTCATCTCTTACTTGTGTTGCAGTAAAATGAATGCAGATAAGCGAGTGGAAAGCCCCATCCCCATTCTACCCCTGTCCACACCAGACGTGGAGACGGAGAAACTCATCAAAAAGAAAGATGATGAAGTAAGTGAAACGAAAATTCCTAATAACTTTCACACTGAATATGGCACTAAACCGGGTGTTACATAAGGCGGGTACTGATGGGAATTGACGACCCATATGTGTTGTTATGTAAGCTCATCCCCCTCCTTGTTCCCTTTTCTGTGTCTTGTAGCTGAGGAGGATGCAGCAGATGCTTCAGAAGATGCAGCAGCAGATGCACGAGCAGGACCTGTGACCCCTGACCCCCTCCTGCATTTTAACCCTTTGTACTATGTGCTGAGGAAAGAGATTGCAACATAACCAACACGCAACACGTCTGAAATAATCAAATACAACCCCTTTTCCAAAAAAGTTGAGTTAGTGTATAAAAATCAAATGGAAACATATTGTGATTAATTTATTTGATTTGATTTGATTTGATTTGGCAATGGTCGCCAAGAGGCTAGCGAAGCAGGCCTGTGACCATAGGGTAGCTGGTTCAAATCCTTGGACCAGCATCACCACTGTGGGCCCTTGAGCAAGGCCCTTAGCCACCTAGATGCTCCCTGGGCACCGCACAGTGGCTGCCCACCACTCCCCCCAGGGGATGGGTCAAAAACGAAATTTCCCCAGTGTGGGATAAATAAAGTCTAAAAAAAACTGAATACTCAGTATTTAATTGAAAATAGCACAAAGACAACATGTGATGTGTTTTGTCCTACCCTGATTCGGAGGAGGTGGGTGTTTGTTTGCAAAACTCACTGTCTGGTTCTGGATCTGGCGAGCACCACCACGGTGTCCATCTCCCCGGCAGTCCGTGCCCATCCTTCTGACGATTTGGTCACCCCTGCGCTACGGTCGCTAGGTGATGTAGTTCAGAGTTTTTTAAGGTGAACATATACGCATAGTGTCAGCGTGTCACTTAAAAGTCGATCACTGGTCCGTAGATAAATGGCTCAGTTCTTTCAGCTCTGCTCCCACTCAGCGCTGCTCCCAGCGGGTCAAATTCTCTTCGTCTCCTTTGTGTCTGAATTCTGTGTCTGAGTTCCGCGTTCATGCAGCTGTTTAAATCAACTTTATTACCCACAGCTGTCTTGTATTCCACTAATGACAGCGAGTTTTCAAACCACGCCCACATCCTCTGAGTATGTGTCACATCAGGAAGTCCCTGGGCTGAAAACCATACCTACAGATACAGGATTGTAACACGCTGAATGTTTTTTGGGGAATTTGTATGCTCATTTTGAATTTTGTGCCAGCAATACGTTTTTAAAAAGTTGAGCCAGGGTCATGTTTACCACTCTGTTCCAGCACCTATGCACTGTCAGCATTTGGGAACTTTTCTCCTGTTCTTGTTGAATGTAGGATTCCAACTGCTCAACACTTCTCCCTCCCGAGGTTCCAAACATTTTCAGTAGATGCACAGTCAGCATTGTAGGCAGGCAGATCTAGCACCTTTTACTGCAGAGAAATACTGTTGAAATATGTGCATAATGTGGTTTGGAATTATCTTGGTGATATAAACAAGGAACCGTGAAGAGGTCAATCCCCCGTCCAGTTTTTAAATGCACCATGACCTTATCCTTCTTCTTTGAAGGTCACAGCAAATATAGAATCAGCCTAATCAATAATCCAATATGACATACTCAACCTCACAGCAAAAAATATATGTAGGTCAAGATCATTTCAGACATTTCAGATCTTCAAGGTCAAAGTCAAGGTGAAGTTTATTTGATAAGTGAGAGATGTACTGGAGTCTAATCTGTCACATACTACAATTTGGTGCCTCGAGCTACAGTAGTTTTGGGACTGTATGTTTTTATTTATGTTGTGATGTAATTAATATGCACATTAGCAGATGGTTATTTTTATTTTTTTTATTTTCACATTTCACATAATAAAACACAAGGGTACATCTGAACAAAAAAAAATGAACAATGTGATGTGTGTGGCAGAACCTACACAGGTTTATACTCAGAGCCACACTCCAAGTATAATGCTTTTTTTTACAGCTCACTTTGAGAAACAAAAATCTTTGCCCTATTCATATTCAAAATAAAAGTTGCATTTGCACAAAGATCATACAATATATAATCTATAATACGACCACAGAATTACTAATTAAACCAATGATGTACTGTAATTTTGAAAATTTAAAACATATTTTTATAGTTATTTTTTGTGCTAAACTAAATTATACAACATTTGTTATTTATTGAAGAAGAAAAAGTGATTTGACAATTACAAAACTAAACAAGACTTTTTTACTAATTGGTATTGGTGACAATTTCATAAAATTTCCGTACTCATTCCATATGACTCCCCGACCTCTAAAATAAAATTGAAATTTAAGTTTTTTACATAAAGAAAGATGAAACTTTATGGCTTGTCTGGTTTTGTAAGAATGAACTTGACATTTCTTCACAAAATATTTGCTAAATCTATGTGGAGATTTACTGTGTTTTGTCTTAAAAACAAATACACATATCTGATAAATATTCATGTCATAAATATTTAGCAGGTGTAGTTGGGGAAAAAAGTGGTGCCTCATGATTAGACAATGTCGCTAAGCGACCAAAAGCCTTTTGTAACAATAATACTGACTTTTAATAAGTTGGGGAAGTACTTGCCCAGACAGTGTTACAGTTGGTTAAATATGCATGAATCAAAGCATAATACAGTGTAATGTTAACATTACTGAATTATGTAGTTATTTTTCTCATTATGCCAAGAGATTTGGTGATTTTGTTGCAGACAAAACCAATTTGCTGTCTCCATAAAACCCTTTCCCCCCCATTGAGACTACCCATGTGCCATGTTTGGTTAGTTGGGGTCCAGGGACTTTGGAGCTACACATTCAAATGTTCAGACGGATGAACGAAGCTCTTCACCCCAACTTCACTCAGGTGGTGGATAAATAAATCCTTCATCGAAAAAGACCTGAATACCAAACCTGAATATATAGCCTACTTTTCTCCATTGATGCTGACTTCACAAATATGCCCGTTACTCATGACATGTGCACTAATGCAAGGATGTGGTGTCCATGATTCTAAGGAATTTCAAATTTTGACTTGTCCACTTCACCTCAGTCCATCTTAAATGAGCCTGAGCCCAGGCAGGTTTCTGGATTGGGTTGATATAGGGTTTCCGTTGTTTCACTGTAGAGTTGAACTGTTGCTTGTGGAGGCTGACTCAACTTTTTTGAAATGTATCGCTGTCATCAAACCCAAAATGGCCATCTAAATTTTCATCAATTTTCCCATTAAATGTCATCTTTCTGCTGCTTTCAGTTAAATTTCAGAGTTTTGCAAATCATCACATTTTGATTGCGCTTTAAACGGTGACTCAACTTTTTCGGGTGGTCCAGAATTAACAGCATGCTGCGAGCTAGAAAACCCGTTTTTCCCGAACGCTGTCTTTGATGCAGTCATTAGCCAAGTGAGTGTAGTTAGAGTGAGTACAGAGTAGACTTTGTTACCTTTAGATCACTGTAGATTTGTACTTGAAATACTGAATGAGACAAACACATCCTATTCACATCATTCATGCCGTAGTTAATGCACTGATTGTACGTGTGTGTTCATTCACTACAATAAAGCAATGGTCATTATTCGGAAATCTCCAACCTTTTGAACATTTAGCACTGCACCGTCCAATCACAGTTATTCTCATTTGATAGGGTAAGTTACAGTGTCATGACAGACAGCCATAAACCAGTTCAATCTACACACCAAGGCATTTCTATGGTTTATATGATCAGTTC
The DNA here is from genome assembly GCA_029823295.1 of Pseudamia nigra. Classification (NCBI taxonomy): domain Eukaryota; kingdom Metazoa; phylum Chordata; class Actinopteri; order Kurtiformes; family Apogonidae; genus Pseudamia; species Pseudamia nigra. The sequence goes on from JAQQAE010023269.1 coordinate 5,038, forward strand.
GTGACTATTTTAACCATTACAGATATTGTGGTTGTGATTTTAGGTACTAGTTTGATTTAACCCTTGTATGGTATTTGGGTCGAATTGACACTTTTTCATATACAGTATTTGTAAAGAGAAAATGTGTCGTGTGGGGGAAAAAAAGGAACAAAATCATCACCAGAACGAACAAAATACTTAGAAATGGAAACGATGAACAACATTGAAGAAAACAAAGGATGAAAATGATCTTCATACTGAACAAAATAACCAAGAATATGAGCAAAATAATTCAGAAATTGAAACAAAATAATCATCAATATCAACAAAAAGAAGCAAAACTATCTGTGAATTGAACAACAAGTTGAACAAAAATAACCAAGAAAATTAACAAATGTGAAGGGACAATGAACATTGTAAATGAGAATTGGTTCTCAACTGACTTACCTGGTAAAATAAATTAAAAAAATAAATTAAAAATAAACAGTCATTCTGCAATATCAACAAAATAAGCAACAAAATGAACCACAAAATAAGCAAAAAGACAAAAATTCAAGTAAACAAACAAAAATGAACAGTATGATGAAGAAACGGAGTAAAACAAGGACAAAACATAAATGAATAAAATGAACCACAAAAATGAACAAATCACCCCAAAAAAAGATTAAATGAGTCTGTTCCGTGATATAAAGTTACTCACTACCTCAAGTACTTTTATTTATGAGTACTGTACTTCTACTTCCTTTTACTCGAGTACTGATTCTACTCCCTGGCGTTTCCACATGACACAGCTTGTCTTTACAAATATATGATAAAAAGTCAATTTTGACCGAGCACCAGACGAGGTTTAAACCTCATGCTTACAGAGATGTAACTTAAGATTTGTTTTTCCTCTTATTTATACAATTTATTTATTTTGATATATTGTTGCTGTGCATTTTTAAAGCCAAAAATGAACATGTACCTTTGTTTCTGTAATGTTCTAATGAATTAACACATTTGGACTGTTTTTTTTTTTAATTTAAAAATGCTTGTATGAATTCCTTTCTGAAAAAAACAAATTAAGTAGAAAGCTCACTTCATTTGCAATAAAGGAGAGATGTCTGTTAATTCTTGATGGTAACAAGTTGCTTTATTAAATGCTGCTGCAGTTACAAACATCCTCAACGCCTCAGGCGCAGTAAAGCCTGTTAATTTGGCCAGGGGTCTGCAAGCTGCGGCTCCAGACCCTCATGTGGCTCTGCTGCTTCTCTTCAGTGGCTCCTGTGGCTTCGTCTAGTCAAGAATTTATGACTGATGATTTTTATTTTCTTCCACTACAGTCTACAACAATGTCTCTAAGGCTACAAGTCAGACTGAGCAATAAATTCATTCAAATCAACAAAACATTAAGCCAAATATGATGCAGAATACAAAAAAATAACCAAGGAAGTGAACAAAAATGAACAAAAGAAAAATTGACCCAAAAAAAAATCGCAGAAAGTAAACCAAATTGGCAAAATTGAATAAAGTAATGGATAAAATTAAAAAATTAACAAAATAAGCACAAGAACCACACATTGACACAAAAGTGAATGAAATAATCAAGGCGATGTCCAAACGTGGCAAAAGAAAATGACTTCAAATCGAATAAAAATTGAACAAACTATTTAATTTAGAAAAATCCACAAAATAATTAAAAATTGACCAAAAAAAAAAAAGATGCCCAGTCCTGAACTAGTGGGAGCAGAACCAGCGAAAGAAACCTTTATTTAGACTTGAATCATTTCATGTTGACTTGATGATTAAAGTGTTAATTTTATGTGTGTATAGCAACGTCGTTGCTGCATTATTTATTAGAGCAGCTGCCGGTTGATATAATCAGACTTTTATTCAACTGGCTGACAGCAGCTGTGGGCAGAGACGTGTAGGAAGTTAACAGGTAACTTCTTATAGACCATTACATAACTATTGTCCAGAGGCTTTAGGCTGTTTTTGTCACTAGCTTCACTAAATCTAAAGTAAACCATGTTAAACACTGGCTTTAACAGCTGCAAGAGGCAGGTGGTTAAATGTTTCACAAACCACATCATTAACTTTGTCTTATATTTGTAAAGAGAAGCTGTGTCATGTGGAAACGCCAGCGAGTAGAATCAGTACTCAAGTAAAAGTAAGTAGAAGTACTCATAATTAAAAGTACTTGAGGTAGTGAGTAACTTTATATCGCGGAACAGATTCATTTCATCTTTTTTTTTTGTGGGGTGTTGTGTTCATTTTTGTGGTTTATTTTATTCATTAATTTTTTAAACCTATTTTTGCTCTGTTTTTTCATCATATTGTTCATTTTTGCTCATTTATGTGATTTTTTTTTTGTTTTTGCTTATATTTTGGTTCATTTTGTTGCTTATTTTGTTAGTTTTGCAGGATGACTGTTCATTTTTCCTTCAGGTTTGTTCATTTTTCCTTCAGATTTGTTCATTTTCCTTCACAATTCTTCATTTTTTTCTTCACATTTGTTCATTTTTCCTTCAGGTTTGTTCATTTTTCCATCACATTTATTCATTTTTCCTTCAGATTTGTTCATTTATTTTCTTGGTTATTTTTGTTCAACTTGTTCTTTGTTCATTTCGTGGATAGTTTTGTTTGTTTTTGTCTTGTTGATATTGATGATTACAGTTTTCAATTTTATGTATTTTGTTTGTGTTGGTGATGATTTGACACATTTTTTCTTTACAAATATATGACAAAGGGTCAATTTGATCCAAATACCACATGAGGGTTAAAACAATGAGGTACTGACATATAAAGCACTCAATGGCTGTTACAGTAGCAAGGAAAAGACATATTCAACTAACAAAAACTCCATCAATACCAGATATTACGGCTATAAAGATAAATGTGGTTGTAACACAAATAAGTTGTCATTTGGATGCATTCGTTCAAAATGAGTTAACTACCAATCAGAAGTCTGGACACACTTTCTCCTTCAACATTTTTCCTGATTTTTATTATTTTCACAGGCATGTGTTGTCACAAGTTCATTTTTTGCCATTTTTTGTCTTCTTATTGTGCTTTAGACCTTCAGTTGTATTGTGCAGAGGGAGGATGGGTGCACCGTGTACTGTACGTATATCTTTTTAGCACGACAACAGCTACCGTGCAAATCCATATTATGGCGAGAAGCACTTAAGAGAAACACCATCCATCATTCTCCCCTACCTGAACTAAGTTGGAGGGGATGAAATCGTGGTACGTATGTGCATGTGTCTGTCTGAACATTTGGCTCTGTATCTCCAAAGTGCCTGGACCTCAACAACCAAACTTGGCGCATGGGCAGTCAGGGTTGGGGGAAGGGTTACTATGGTAATCACCGATAAATTTGCATATTCATTAGGTCACAGAATTAAGAAATAATAAAAACTTGTTTTGACCTATACTATCAAAGCTACTATAGTTAGAGGCACCAAATTTTAATATATGCTTGATTCGACCTCAGAACACCTCCTTCTCATCAAATGACCTTGACTTGACCTTTCAGATTGGTAAAGATGGAGTTACTTCATCATGACCTACATTCGTTTCCAGCTGTGTAGTGATGTTGAAAATGTCATAAACCCTGGGTTATTGACAAGGCATACCTATGAATGGAACATTCTGCTACTTGGGATAATATTAAATATAAAACCTGTTCTGGGTTGTTTAACACTTTTTCTTCACTACACAATTCCATACATGTTCTCTCCTGTATGTATAGAACAGGGGTGTTCAACCTGCGGCTCCAGGGTCACATGCAGTTCTTCAGTCAGTTCTTCAGTGGCTCCTGTGGCTTTGTCCAGTGATGGAAGTAACAACCATCCATCCATCCATGCATTTTCTACCCCTTAATCCTCGTGAGGGTCAGGGGAAGTACGTATTATAAAAAATCAAAGTGAACAAAATAAGCACAAAATCAACAAAAAAGAAAAAAAGAACTATATGATGAACAAAATTACGCAAAAACAATCAACAAAATGAGCAAAAAAGAACAAAATAGTAATAAAATTGATATTAACATGTTACCATCTAAAACATGCGTCACATGCCATGTGCTATGTAAAGGGTTTGAATATAATTTGCAGCTCTAGACACTTTTTTTCTCTTTCAGTCCAAAAATGGCTCTTTAAATTGTAATGGTTGCTGACCCCTGGTACATTAAGAAGTTTAAGAGTCAAACAGCTCTAACAGGCACATCATGATTGTCTGTGTGTCTGTAGTGGGTGTTTGTCTCAGCACATAAAGGATTTCATCCTCTACCACTGTTTTACTTGTGGTCAGTGCTACACAGCAGCTCTGATCCTGCAGGATTCACTTCACTGTTGACCACCTGTTAAGTAAATGTACTTATTTATTTAAACTTCCTACATTGAGATGGGCACATGTTCACAGTCAACAAAAGGCACAAGCAGATGGCAGCAGGTAGTCTTTGTCATACTGAGTCCTGCAGACAGACATCATGGGAGGCAGAGTAACATTTGCATGCTGAAGATGAAGATATGAGCTCATAGATTGTTGACAGCAGCCACGGCGAAGACAAAGACGATGACTGGGACAGTGTGGCAGAGACGGAGTAAAATGTCTGTGCAGACAGAAACAGTCAGCTCATCCATCTGTCCAATGTTTTCTCTGAGTGGTTCATTTACACTACCGCTCAAAAGTTTTAGAACACGCCAATTTTTTGTTGAAATTTAAGCAGTTCAAGTTCAATAAATAGATTGAAACGGTACAAAGGTACTGTAAGTGCTGAACTGACAGACATTTAAAAAGATAAAGGTAACCAAAACTGAAAAATAATGTACATTTCAGAATTATACACAAAGGCCTTTTCTGGGAACAAGGCATGGGTTAAAAAGTTGAAGCTGTTCTGCACCAGTGGAGGTTGATCAAGACTTGAAAGTTGGTTCAACTAATTCCTACAGGTGCAAAAAGATTCATACTCTCTTCAACTGCTTACTACATTTACTGTTATTCTTTTTTGTAGACAGACGTAGGTTTATTTACCTTGACATGTTTTGACAACTTCCTGTTGTCTTCCTCAGAAGGGT
>JAQQAE010023270.1:0-10075 GCA_029823295.1 Pseudamia nigra
ATACAAAACACAAGACCACATACTTGTCATTTACAGTAAATAGTTTTAGATTTCTACTGAAGCACAGCACTCCCAGCAGTCAAAGACTTCACAGAAAATTGCATTCTAATGTCACAGCAAAGCAAAAAATATATAAATAAATAAATACGTTTGAAAAAGTACTTTCAAAACTAATATGCTTTTCCTGTTTTGTTGTTGGCATGATCAACTAGTTATGTTCCTATTGTCTTTAGGCACAAAAAAAAAAACAAAACAATCATAGGTAATAAGGTGGCACGTCCTTTACTTTTTGGAATGTGAGCTGGAAATAATTAGCATCAAAACAGGACTAGTGCTACCTACTGCTACAGTTTGACATCACGCTGTTGGTGATTCTTCCCAGCCCAACATATCACATACATTCAATCAATGTAATTCAGAAAATGTCACTAAGATTATGTTTGTAATCTCCTCACACCACAGGATCAATGGGTTGACAAGACTCGAGCTCCAAATGTCTCTTCATTTGTAAGGAGGGTCAAATCAGACCCAAAGACAGCCGATTCCTCTTCTAATCGAAGCAGGCAAGACATTGTTCTCAATGTGCAGTTAAGACTTACAAACATCCAAAACACCAAAAGATTTTTGTTAGCTTTCTGTTGTGAATTTCCCTCTGGGATCGATTGAGTGAGTATCTATCGATCTATCTACCTATCTATCAAGCACTTTAAGCTAGCACTTTCAAATTCTCCAGCAATTTTGCAGTGTGGTGTAATGTTACTTACTGCAGCAATGGAAGGCTTTTTTCCATCTCCTGCAGGCGGATGAGTCACATCTGCACCAAGAAAGATGACTGGCTGCTGAAACACCATTGGCCTGTAAAAAAAAAATAAAAAAACAGTGAAGATGGGTGAAGTTTAGCACAGAAAGATTACTGTACATTTTCCCATTTTTAAAGTGTTATTGCTCCAGGTTATCATTCCACTAACCTGCCCTGTGGAAGCAGGATGTTATTGACACCGCCCAGCTTGACATTGATTTTCAGACAGAGGTTAGAAAGGGTCTGAGGGGTTGTTTTTTGAACATTCTTCACTTGCACACATTGAGTGGCCATGCCAAGCACTGTGTCCCCAACCCGTTTCACCTCGGCTGAAACACATGACGATAGTATTTACACAATTATCTTCAGTCACACTGTAGTGCCAGTCATTGTTATAAGGCTTTTTTGTGTAGGGATGGAGATAAAGCCAGAGTGTAATTTATACCATAGACAGGTGTCTTCCCGGGTAAGATGACAACAACCAGCTGGAGACCTTGGTAGGTGTATTTGAGGTGTCTGAACATGGGCTCCACACTATCTGCTCCTTGAGCATATTTACAAAAACAAGGCTGACCCTGTATGGGCATCCCTGCATCCCGCGAGATCTTCCTCAGCTGGTCAGTGAAAGCCCTGAAACAAATTAAGACTTTATTTTCTGGATAGAGTATCGGTTTAAGTTTCACATGAGATGCATCAGGTAAATGTTAAAAAACAATCAAGAACTGGGTATTTTATGTTCAGCTTAATGTATTGACTGACATCCAATCAAGCAAAAGGTCAATATGGATAAGGACATGAAACTCAAATGGAACATGCTGGAGCTCAGTGTATCTGTGTATCCTACTTGAGCAGGAGTTCAGTGCACTGCCTCTGTGGTGCGAAGCAGGCGATGGCCCACACTTTTATCTCGATGCCGGTATGGAACTGCTTGTTTCTCATGTCCCACACTCCCTGGATTGGTGTGGCAATTGCTTTGTTCTGCATATGTGACAGGAGCCTGATTAATCACTATTCAATGTCCACAAGATGAACTGTGATGAATATGGTAAAAGGGGTCACAAGGAAAGGTGCATCATCTTGATTTAGATGCCAATTCATTCAACATACCCTGCCTCCATACAGAATAGAAGGGGCCTGTAGGACACGACCGTTCACTTCTGTCATCTCATCTCTCACCATCACACCAAATTCACGAACATAAGGGTCAGTGTTGAAGTTGGCACTTCTCATCTGAAAAAGAAAAGTGAATTACAAGAGTAATATAAGTTTGAAATGGGAAATAGAACATTTTAAAATGTGTTTGTTTCATACTGCATCCCATTGATTATGATGCATTGTAAATCATGCACTTAAAAGCTACAAAAAAACAGCACCATATACATATTTGTTATCGTAACGAGCCTTTAATTGTAGTACAAGTAGATATTTTTGCATATTTTTTACTGAAACACTTGGCAGCAGGTGTGCACTCCTCTTATCTAACCTCAACAGTGTTTCTCAAAATAGAGCATCAATAACTTCCATTTACCTTGCTTCATTTTACATTTGCTAATGTGCAAGATTGTTTCCTTTGCTTGTACCAGGTGACAGTGACATCCTGGCACAACAACTGGCAGGGAACAATATTTGCAGGGAGGCGTGGTTGGCACATGTGCATGTTTCAAGGTCTTGTTACAGAGAGTCATGTGTTGAGGCCAAGCCAAAACCACTGATATGTGAAGCATTTTATTTGTCAATATTTTTGGCAGTGGCCCATGAGCTTCTGTTTGCTACATGATGGATGGGCCCTACAGGGCTAGTTTGTGTGCCGCTTGCTCTTAAAACCTTTCATGCTGTCATGTCTTTCGCAGCAACAGATTCTAAGGATTTTCTGCAACAGGGTGACTACTCACCAATTTACTAATCTCATCCTGACGGTCTGGTGCTGATCGAGCTGTGGCACGGATCATAGTGGAGGTTTGATTATCTGTCAACTTTTTGATGCAGCGCTGTCCTGCCACTATGTTACACACCTGGAGAGATGGTGAATAAAACAGGTTTAGAACTCCAACAAAGTGTTTTTAGTAAAAGCTGACAGGTATAGATGATGTTTTTACCTCTAGAGGCAGGTATGTGTGCTTCTGTTCCTGTCCCACTTGTAGACATGGGAGGTGGGGGTATCGCAGGATTAGCTTGTACTTGTCTTTAAAATACTGTGCTACTGTGCATTCAATAGTCTGGCCATTCTCTTGCTGCAGGGGAAACCTGGGGGAGAGTAAATCAATGAATAAAAAAAGAATAACCCTTCTGGCTTTGAAGGCATAGTTTGCACTTTATAATTGTAAGCATTTCTAAACATTGCATTTTCATTACTGTATATTTTGTACACATTTTAGATAAAATTTCATCTAAAAAAGCTACAAGAGCATTCTCACGTTTGGTGGCTAGCAGGTCGCCTAGTTACATTGCAGACTCTGTACTTCCTCTTCATCTGCCCACAGTGAGTGATCTCCACCTTTAAACCTGAATCAAGAAATCAGAGTGAAGTATACTTCCTACAAAGGTACAAGAATTTGTCAAACCAATGGAGAAAATGAATTGGTTATTTCTCTGATTCTGGTCATTTTTGCTGATTTTCTTCATATTTTCTTCATTTTTTGATCATTTTCTTAATTATTTTGTCCATTCGAATTCTTACGTTGATCATTTATAGCTATTTTCTTTCTTTTAGTCATTATGTTCATTTTTATTTCCTTGTTTGTGTTTTTAGTTTTTCTTCACTTTGCCTCTTTTGTGCAAAATTTTAAAATTATTGTGAGCATTTTGCTTTTAATTTTATTCATTTTTGGTGAGGAAAAAAAAGGGAAAAATAAAGGCAATGTACAGTAATTGACTCATTATGCTTTCCTTTGGTTTTTGCTGGGATTTTGTAATTACTGCAAATCTAGCACCTCATTTTTTTTTCTTAACTGCAAAGTGATTACATCAAAATGCCTTCTCATAATACACAATGTCCAATTCCAGTCTTCACTCAGTCTTGATCAAATGTGAAATTACTGCACTCTGCATTTTTAAGGTACGATGCCACAAATGACCAAACACACAACTAAAACTGTGCAACTTAAAAATCAAAACTATTTTTATGATTGTCAGATATGTGATTAATACATTTTACTGACAAATAAACCATCTAATGCCAGCTACTAAGAGAATTTAACATCTTTGTTCACCTTTGATTTCCTTAGTAAACTTCACTCGCTGAGAATCTGTTAAGGGCTTCTGTTGTTCTTCAATGCTTTTGAAATCCAGGACCTCACACATGAACTCAATGACAGGCTGGGCTTTGTAGAATGCAGTAGCAGAAACTGCCAAAGAAGAACACAAAGTAATGCGAGAGTCACAGGAATAAATTTCAATTATGCAACTCCTGAACAATTAGTAAGAAAAGTACCATCGATGTTGAGCATCATTTTCCAAAGGGAAGGCCTGACAGACTGGTGGAAGCCAAACCACACTTCTCTACCACCACCAAGAGGATTTGAACATCCCTCTGAAGGAGTAAAGAAAGAGCGTCCCACTGGTGTATACCTGCAATAGAAGAGGATCATTACTAAAATTAATTATCTTCTGTACAAGAAGCCATGCAGAGCTAGTTGGAAAAACTGCAGGAAAAAAAAATATGGAAGAATTCAGTAAAAAGTATGGTCTTAGCACTTTGGACGGTTTTCCAAAAAGCTAAATAAAATTTTTGGCAACATCTAAAGGTCTAAGTCAGTTCTTCCATGCACTTGTTGGCTTGTCAGATGCACCACCTCTAACCATCATATTTTGACTTGACTTTTCAGTGTCATGAAACAGTATCAGGTGATCTAGCTTTGCATTCAGTATTTGTGATATGGACAAAGAGGGAAGACATTTACTTTCAACTTCATCAGTGATTCACCTCTTCAAATGAACAAAGCAAAAACTCACCTCATAGAGGGCAAATGTCTCATGACAACATCCAAGGCCTGGATGGTCTCAAAGGGGACACTGGGCAGCCGCCCTGATAGTGCTTCATGCAGAGCCTGCAGACTGACGCAGGACACCCATTTAATAGATACTTTGAAGCTGCGGTCCTTGCCTTCACCAGGAATGGTCACCTCAAGCTCCACCTGCATGAAGGACAAGCAGGGAGAGGACATAACAGATGCTGTGAACATTCCAGAAGGCTGACACTGTAACACTGTCCTATTCAAAGGGAATGTTTTATTGTTCCCTTGTCACAAGAAGTACATACTTTGTCTCTGCCTATGGGCAAGGGCATGGCAGTGTAGAGATTCTTCCTCCCGTCATACACTGGCTTTCGGTCACCAAAGATCTGTGTTTTAAAGTGCTGGACCATGTGCTCCACAATTTCACTGTGAATTACAATGAAAAGCATAAAATAACTACGGTTTCAAAAAACTAAGACAATAGCTTCCTGTCACTGATTGAGTTTAAGTATGGCTAGAAACCTTAAACATACCGGTTAACCCTCCTGGGGCATTTCTCAGGCTTGATGTCAATGTCATAATGGTAGACCTCTAGTTTTGGGATTTCCATCTCAAAAAAGTTGGCCTGAAGCTTGATTGTCCTGCCCATGGTGCCAAAATCTGGTCGAGATGGTGGCTTGAACACATATTCAGGGAGTGGGGAAGATGGGGGATCTAAAAGAGAAAAATTGTTCAAAACAAAGTGAAAATGTGCACAAATTTGGCCAAAATAACACAAGCACAATACAAGAACTATCATGAAACCTATTAGAATTGCTGACGACAAACACAAATGAGAAAATAAAAGCATGAGGATTTAGAAACTTTACAATTCTAAAAATACATGCATTTTACTAAACCTTCACTTAAAAAGGACTACATTTAGCCAAATGCAAAGGTACAGCTGTTTAAGATGTTCAACCATGACGTCAAGCAATAGGCCTCTTAACACGCATTCACAGTCTTCCTCAACTTGAGGATGCTGAAATAAACTGAAAGGGGTTTCTTATTAATTTTACTGAATAATGATTAGCACATATAAATTGGGACCATGTCTGCTATGCACTAATGGCCAAGAGAATTGTATCAAGTGGAATAGTCCAAATGAGGCAGCAAGCCAAAATAGAAAACTACATACCTGTCTGATAGCCTTGATGTTTGTTTATAATTTCAAAAACTCAATCATTATCATTTTGCAGAATAAGAATTTTCAGCAACCAATTCATCATTATCTAGACAAAAAGTTCACAGATTGTTGTTTCTCGTCTGTGGACTCACTTTGCACACAGTAACAATATCTTTATGTGCAGTGACCATGTGTTTTATGGCTGGCATCAAACAAGCTTGTAAAGCAAAAATAGTCTGCTACTGATAGGGTTTGTGATTTTCCTAGATATTTACAACTGTTACTCAGAATCAGACCCTGTTTCCTTACATCCAAAAAAGCTTGTTTGAGATGCTACTTCTGCTGAGTATTTCATCTTTAGCTGACATGTTGAACCAAAAAGCACCATATCTGCAACTTCTGATATCAGTGAGACTGAGTCAGAGCATACACTATATTCCTTCTAGTGTGTTATCTTTGCACTACAGCTCTGTTCATTCAAACAGGAAGGAACCCATAAAACCTAGTAAAATATGGTTGGAAGAATTGAAGGGCTTTTGGTGCAAAAAAAGCATACTGCTAAAATGAGATATTTAAAAGGAAACTAACTGTCCCCTGTGACATTGTGATCTTTATAGATTCTCGCCTGTAGCAGCAAATCACCTGTGCCCCATTTTCTGTCCATTTCATTATTCCGTCAGGTTAAATTATACTTAGAATGAGAACATGTTGTGATGTTTGAAGGATGTACATATATATACATATATATATAAATGTTGCTGATTGTATGAGATGAAAGCTGGAAGCAGATTTAGGCTTTCTGTCCAAATATGGGAAAAGCTTACCAGAGCTTACTGACCCAGAGGACCGGGGTCCCTCAAGCATCTCAGCGGCTACAAAGGATGAAAGTTATATGGCATAAATGTACAAAAAAATCCACTCGATCTGAGACAAGTACAGTACATAAATATGAGGGCTGCGAGTTCACTAGTGGCATTTTATTTGAGGTCAGAAATATAGACTTCATGCATAATAAAGTTTACATGAACAATCCCTAGAAAATACCTTATACCTTTACATATACTTAGTTTTTTACAAGTCTCGCCCCTTATCTGTTTCAACAAACCAGCGTCCACAATAAGGGGCGACATTTTAAAACTCTTATCAATATACACACAGTGCGAATCAGGCAAGCTGGCAATCTTACTCTGCTGAAGCCACCCATTCCCCTGGAAATAGCTAGTGTTTTAAGTGAGTACATATTTTAATGTCAAACAGGACATAGAACACAACTGTAGCTTGCAGAATGAAACAAATAAAAGAATTAACATAAGTGAATGAAAAACAACAGTCACAATACAAATACTAAAATGTTATTATTGATAGTACCCTTGTAATTATTGTTATGGTACTGACCATAACGAGAAGCCAAAGGTGGTGTGTTTTAGAATAAAAATGTAACTAAACTAGCTACAGTGCATCATCAAATACATCAATTTGTTCGCGTTAAGTCTCAATAACTGTACTTTACTGCAATCAGATTTGATATGAACACTTTATTCATGCTTATATTCACTTACGCTGGACCATACATGAAACGTATCGTCCAGCTAATTATATCCGCTACAAAATGTATACATTTGTTCTACAGTATTTGCTGACATAAAAAGTTGTTTAGTAGCAGCTAGCCTCAACCACAGCTAACGTTTGGAGCGGTGATAAGATTAGATAGCATGGTCGGCCGCTAAATACTATTCCAACTCTGTATAACGTTAATACTAAGAGGAAACAAAACGCTGTGTGTTTTTGATAGTCAATTTACTGGACGATGTGTGTATTAAAGAAGCCCACTTCATGCAGTTACTTTGAGAAGCTAACTAAAGAGAAGTTCGGAAAATGAGGGACGGCTGGAGCTAACTTGGCTAACAGCAGCTTGTTTTTGTTGCACGCTAGCTAAGCTTGCCTCTACTACTAATGCCTCCACTGAAGACCGGGACAGCATGTTCCCTAATGGGAAGACTTATAGATCACTATATTAAGTACTCAATAAATAAAACCATGACGCGTAGGCTTAAGAACATATAGCTACAGCCCAACAAAACAACGACAAATGCAGCAACTAATGTGTTCGTTTGTGCTAGCTGCATCCATTAGCCGATGCTAACGTTAGCCGCACCACTTACCTCCAGCAGAGGAATACATTTTGTCGACTTTTCAACGTGTGTCGTGGACGTAAGGCTACTCCACTTTATTTTCGTCCAATTATATCTAAACTCATGCGTAACCGAAAAGTACTTATGTACACTAAAGTAAGGGAAGTCCTGTTCGGAAATAAAGATATTTAGTTAGCCGACTGGTAAATATTTAGAGTGTCTCATCCTCGGCACGGCCCCATCCCCCCAACACACAAAACGGGAGCCGAGAGAAAAGATAGCGATGAAAAGAGCAATGCAGCGCAAGAGAGACTCCTCCCACACAGTTCCGCCTTCGTTTACATTCCTTTCGACAGCCTAAACCTTTTCAGATTCACTGTAATAGAAAATATTTCTCTAAGATTCATTTTTTTTCAGCCTACTTGGCGACAAGACATTGGGCTCCAGACAAGTTCGGTATGTCTGCTTTCGAGTGTGACGAACAGAGGTAAAAAAATCATCTACATATAATTAGGAGGGCAACTATCTTGAAGAAAGAAGATTTTATTGACGTCAAATAAACGCATGTAGCGCGCTCAATGCCTTGACCCCAATTTAAGATGGAAAATTAGCTAATTTAGTGTAAAAAATGAGTGACAAGAAACAGACAGGAGAATAAATCTTTAGTTTGTTGATGCCTTACAGTGTGTAGAAGAGTTTCTTCTGTTTTTTCAGCTTTAAACACTAAGCTATGGAAAACACAATGTTAGAAAATGTAGTTTGATTTAGTAAATGTATCACAAATAACTTAAGACTGTTATGTGGATAATTGGAACGTTTGTTACTAAAATTCCTGTTACTCCCCTTGAATTTAATCAAGGCTCAAAATCATTTGGTTTTGAACGCACATTCATTGTCGGACAGAGACTTCAGCATGTCTTAAGATGCATCTTATCTTGTTTCTTTAATTGTGCCATCTATGCTGTCAGAACTAAGAAAAAGAAATACAAACTTAAATTAGCTGACGGAGTATGGAGAGCTCACATAAAATAAAGCAGGAATGCACATAAAACTAATATATACAACACACATATACACAAAAATCCATACCTCGTGACTGGCAAAGGGAGGGAGGGGTCAAAACAAACTCACAGCCTAGTTGCTTCAAGCTTTCCTGGTCCATCTCTTTTTTTGCTTTCAGGAACTCTCATCTTGCTCCAGCAAAGTTGGTACCTTGATCTGACTGCAGCTGACGTACATTTCCACGTAGGGCGATAAAAGCACGAAGCAGCAGCGTTTGAGCCAGTGGTCAATGCAGGATGCAGAGGAGGACAGTCAGATGCTGTGATGAGCCACTTGTGCAAATAGTTAAAAATGTTTGTCATACCTTCCCATGACTATTGTATCTATTGTGATAATAAAGGTTTGTACATTTTGCAGATATGTCTCCATTTGTTTATACATTTTATATGTAAACGGTTCCAATATTAAGTGACAAATGAAATGTTAGATTTAATTTTTTATTATTGAAAAATACTCCAGCAGTTTGGCTTTAGTGTACAGTAATTCATTCAACAGAATTATGAGGCATAATGTAAGCTGTGGCTAAACGCACTGAATCCCACTAAACACTAACCTGTTATTATAAAATACGGAATGTCTAGATATGACTACAGCAAGCAGTATCATCTGTACTGACATATACAAGAGTAGTGTTTTTGTGATGACTTCACCTGGAAAGGAAAATAACTTACCTTAGGTAACTTTAGTTATTTATGAGCAATCATTACACCAAAACGTCATAGATACCTGTTGCTTTGTAGGTTTACTCTTCTCCCATAGGTGTATTTCAGACAATAGAAAAGCATGACAATCACATAACAGTGCAATTATTTATTTGTGAGCAGTTAATTATAGACAGTCCAGTGTACAAAGGTGAAAAACAAAACATCAAGCATGCTGAAACAAAATTTTGAGGTGATTAACAAGAATGGCGCAGCTACTCATTACTGAGTCCTTTTTTGAAAATTTGATTTCTATTTTAGGG
>JAQQAE010023271.1:0-10075 GCA_029823295.1 Pseudamia nigra
GACATTGATATGTGAACATTTCTTAATAAAGAGCTGACTATTTAATGGGGTGTCCTAATTTTTTCACATGACTGTAGCTCCGGCTCACTCCTGGGACCTGTACGTGGTCTTAAGTCAACTTCACAGAGGTCCAGAGTCTCTGGTTTTACTGAAGTAGTATCACAAACCGGATGATTGTCAATATTCGGCACGTTTTCACTGAATAAACTCTAGCATCTTATCAACTTATCGACTGGGGTGTTAATGTCTACAAGTGGCACCTTAATTTATTTGGCTTCATGCTTTTCCATTGCCAACATTTTTAGACATACGTAGTAAACACACCGGTCTTTATTTGAGAAGCACTGCCATAGAGATACATGTGATCCTATCTGAAAATGCTAAGCCAATAAATTTTTTTCATGGGTCATCATGAAACATTTGGTCTCAAATGTTTTATTCGGTGGAATAAGTAACCACCACGTTTGTTACTATAGAAATGGCAAAAAAAGTCAAGGTTCATCAAAAGGCTGTCAGAAACTGGGGGAAACTATTTTGCATATATTGTATTCTACTATCAATATTGCAATTTGCTTCATAATCAAAAAATAATCATGCTTTTTTGTAAAATTTTATACATTTTAAAATTTGCAGATAACAACAATTACAATTTGACATTAAAAATATTGCCTCATTAAAATATCTTGTGCATACTGGTGGTGTATTGGTAATTACATATTGGTAATTACCAGCACTGTTAATTTAGGGCAGCTGTGGCATAAACCTTACATTGGGTCATGGTCTAATAAATTTGATACACTCTGTATTTTGCTGATCAGTAATTGCTTACACAATCAGAATGTTTAGCAAACTCTGAATGAAAGACACCACGTACTGAACATGGTGATTAATCTAGAGTCCAATAAAACAGGAAATGGTAAATATTGAGTAGGACAAAACATTATTATATGATGTATGAACTTGGTAAAGCAAATACTGACTCATTAGACAAACAGCACCTACTTCATAATGGGTATAAACAGAGGTGGCAGTACTCAAGTACATTTACTCCTTTACATGTACTTGAGTAGTTTTTTTCAAAAATATGCACTTATGGAAGTAGTTGTTTTCCAGAATAGATTTTACTCTTAGTTAGATACTTGCACTTGCATATGTGCTGTATTATTTATTAATGTGGCAACACTGTACTGTATGCTGCTGTTACAAAAGAATTTCCCCAGTGTGGGAAAAATAAACTCTAATCTTATTTTATCTTATGAATTTGGCCACAGTTCAATGAGTAGGAGTGAATGAACGACTGAAATGACTGAAATTGTAAAAGAAAAAAATCAATCAATTAAATAAAAAAGACCTAAAAAGTCAAATACAAAATATCAAATATGTACTGCATAAAGTGAGCAGTAAAATGAGCAGAAATGTCCAAAAATAATCACAAAAATATGATCAAATAGAACAAAAAATGAGAAAAATTAACAAAATAATTAAAACAATAAAATGGAGAAGAGATGAGTCAAGTAAAATAAAATTAGGGCACGTAATAACAATAACAAATGACCAAATTTTTTTTAAATGAAAAAATTATCAAGCAAATTAATAGCAATCTGGAAACTGAGCAAAAAATCCACAAAATAAGGTACAAAATGAGCAAAATAATCAAACTAGTGAACAAATTCAGCAACAACATTGATAAAAAAGACAAATAATCTCATGAGGATAAGAACAAAAATGAACAAAATACAGAAATGGAACAAAAATCAATATATGGTCAAGTATGGGGCTGTGATAAATTCCATGTTGTGTATGGGATACTCTTACTCAAGTACTGATGTTTATGAGTACTTGAGTCACTAGAATTATGAAGTAACAATAGTTTTACTTGAGCACTGTTTCATGAAATAGCCTACATGTTTGTGTGAGGCCAGACACCGTACACGCGAAGTCAGCGATCACCGTCTGACAGCTCTTGACCTTAAGTCACGGTGCCTGGACAAGAGATGCTGACTGATCATCGGCAAGACCGCAACGCGGAGGAGCATCCTTGTCAGCATATGTGCGTTTGTGTGTGTGAAGGAGAGTTTGAGTGGCCGTGTCAGTCGTATGAACCAAGTGACAAGGTCGTGACAGGCCTGTCTCGACTGTCTGTCAAGTAATGGACACAACCTGTGAGTGACAAATGAGCTTTATGAAGACAAGACAAGAGAAGGACACGGACAGTAAAGGGAAAGACAGACTGAACTGCTACACGTGAGTCGTATTGGTTGCGGAAAATACAAGCCAATCAAATGTCAATCAAATATGTGAAGAGCATCTTTATCATACATGTACACAGGAAAAGAAGATAGTTTTTTTTAGATTTGTTAAAAAGGAGGCAATAATTATGTCACGCATGGAAAGACTGCACTCCGAAACATTAGCTGTGTGACAATGAAGGACGAACAATTCTGAAAAGCCTGTTTTGAATATTAAAACATCACTTTTGCAGAATTTGTTCCTTTCTGTCTCTTCAAAATACTGCCTCTGCCTACATCTTGACAGCAAAATGAGATTCATTGTTTGGGCTGTTTTTCCTCTTGATTCATTGTGAAAATGCAGAGCGTGTAGGCCGGGTTCTCTGCACATTCATCTGTCTGTATGTCATCAGCCCATGACTCTACTACTATTAATATTGTAATATCTTATTTTGTATTCAACTTACGAATATAAACTGAAGATTGTGATCCGCAATAATTTTCTCGAT
The DNA here is from genome assembly GCA_029823295.1 of Pseudamia nigra. Lineage (NCBI taxonomy): Eukaryota > Metazoa > Chordata > Actinopteri > Kurtiformes > Apogonidae > Pseudamia > Pseudamia nigra. Next base: position 2,738 of record JAQQAE010023271.1, read on the forward strand.
GCTTCTTCATAAAGACAGATTAAAAATGTGAGCAGCAAACTGTTAAGCTGCGTTTCCTCTAAGTGTAAAAAACATATGAAGTAAAAATTACAAAATGAGCCCTATATATTTCTCTTAATGGGTTTGTTGTTATTAAACTAGAATGTGGTGCTTTTCTGATTCCCATCATATATGTCTTTTAATTATTTATTTATTATAAAGGAGGCATATCGTGAAGAATCAAGCTTCTGTGCTTTTTAACATGATAAATTATATTCCTGGGCCCTAAAATAATGTTGCAGTATCAAAATAGTCAGTTCAGGGACAAATAGGTCTCAGAGCTTTTTTGATCTATGCACCTGAATCTCCCCGAACATCCACAGTTTGCCTTCTGGCTCAGATGTGATGTCACATATCCTGTCAATCACCTCCTACGTCCCGCCCCCCTTGGACTCAGGTCAGCTCTCACCATGGTTCACTTCACACCAGTTCCTACCAGTGTCTTGTTTCATTGCAAAAGTCACAACTCATTACATTTGAAAGTTTTGTTTTTTTGTTGTTTTTATACATTTTAAAGCATTTTTTGAATGTTTGGTTTATTTTTGTTCATTTTTCTTTTTTACATCTAATTTGATTCGTCTACTTGATTGTTTTGCTCATTTCATTTTCTTTTCTTCTCATGGTGTTTATTTTTGTTAATTTTTCTTCATTTTGCCTCTAATTTGGTTCATTTTCTTGATCGGTTTGTCTATTTCTCTTCTGATTTTCTTCACTTTTTCTTTATTTTTTGATTGTTTTGTTCATTTTTCTTTTGATTTTTGTTCACTTTAAGTGATTTTCCTTACTATTCTATACCTTTTGCTTTGTATGTCTCTACTTATTCCTGATTATTTTGTTCATCTGAAGTCACTGTCTTATTGCTTTTTTGCTTTGCTTTTTGCCTTGATTTTTTAATCACTATAAATTTAATGCCACCTTGTTCTTGTCCAGTGTAGTAAACATCATGTTCAAACTGTCTTTTCTCTGTTTTTAACTGAGCATCTCTCCATAAAATGGCTTTGTACAGTAGTTGTAGTAGCACTCACTATTGACTCTGTAGCCACCTTTCCTCTGCACGAGAAGCATTAACAAGGTCAGAAATGGTCCAAATGGGACGTGTGCTAGCCTCCCAAGGCCAGAGAAGGAAGTCAAAACAATGAGATAAGATGGTCACACTTTCAGAGGCAGAAATGATTTAGCTCCTCACTCCCCAATTTTATATTTTCTTTTACTACCAGACTTCAAAAGTACATCCTATGAAGAGACCCCAGCACTCCTGTGATGTAAGCCACTCTTCAATTTAACTCAGAAATCGTCCATGTTGTGCTGTCAGTGCTCTTCCTAACTGCTTGATTTGGAGACAAAAGCTTTGCTGGGCTTTGAACAGCTTCTCCTCCATGTGCTTTTTCAAAATACCAGGAAACTCCCAAGCCAAACGGTAGAAATCCTGTTATCATGGTTCCAAATAGATGAATGTCCATCACATCCTCAGTGGACAGCATCTCAAAAACACATAAGTCCCCATGCGTCCATGGATCCTCACATGTCCAGCAGCTGCTGTCCTCTGAGGACCCTTGGGTTCCCCTCGACCCGACCAGTCCTCCTGCGTGTCAATTTCATTGAGGTCCAGCTGGTCAATTCCATGTTATTTTGGGTTTAGGGGGGAGACTCCAACAGAGAATGAGCAAAACACACGGACAAGACATAGCAAGCAGGGAAAATAGGGATGGGAGCAGATAGAAAATGCATCTGCTCTCTCTGACACCCGGAAGAAGAATCTGATGAATCTGATGCGAGAATACAAAGCTGTCATCAAAGCTACATGCGGCCACTGTGGGCAGTGTTAAATATAAAATATGTTGTTATGATCCAGTTTCCGTAGGCATGGATTTCAGCTCAGGTGGTCACTGATGGACACATATTCGGAGGATGTGGGCGTGGTTTGTAAACTCTCTGTCATCAGCGTGGAGTACAGACAGCTGTTTGAAGGGGAGGTGTGAAAGGCAGCTGTGAGACAGACCGCGTGGAGGAAGAGTGAAGAATAGATGCCGAAAGACAGTTAGAGCTGACAGAACTGAACCATTTGATCTATGGACTGGTGATCGAACTTTTAAGTAGCACACTAACACTATTGTATACCTTAAAAACTCTTAAAAACTCTTAACTCTGAACTACAACAAACAATCCAAGTGCAAGTTGGCTGATTCATTGGAGAAAGGTATGCAGACCGCTGGACAGACGGACTCTGTGGGTGTGATTCGCTGGATCCAGAACCAGATGTGTGGGGGTGAGTTTTGCAAATACACACCTTTATACTCTCCAGGATAGGGTCAAAACACATCACCCAGGGCTATTATAGAACATAACTCAAGCTCTGTACAAACACGTAGGGTCCACTGAAGGTTAGATTACAGGGAGCAGTTTCGGGAGCTTAGAAAACAGGCTTATAGGTAGGCTAGCCGGGCCCTCCACGTAACACATGGTTGTTTAGCACTTTTGTGTTTACTATACAATTCCATGCATGTTCTTTCACAGTATGGATGTTTTCTACAATGATGAAAATAATAAAAGTGAAGAAAAAACAATGAAGCACAGTGTATTTTTGTCTCTGTTTTGTACTTGTGCTGTGTGTGTCTAGTTGTTTAACTGGCCTGGTACTGCAGATGTTTAAATGGTCCTGTATAAGAAAAAGAGGAAAAACCAGCAGTGATGTAAAAGATGTGAAAAGGCAGGGAACACATTGAAACGCCCAAAGCCAAAAATGACATAAAACATGCAAAAAGATGAAAAATAAGGTTTTCTCTTACATTGATTTTTAAAAATTTGACTTATTTTGATTTAATATTGACAAAGTCAGAGAAATGGGACGTTTATGGCATTAACGGAACCAAAGTGTGAGTGTTTATTCTAGTAGAGAAAAAAGAAAAAAAAAGTTTAACATCATTAAATATCACAATGTAAAACATATATCATATTATTGATTTATCATCCAGCACTATACATATTTTATGTGTGCTATACTTTGTATGTCCTTGTCGTTGTAGCAACAGTCTCTGTTAGTTTGACTTATGGCCTGTCATGTACAGAGTGTGTTCTTCTGATTGACTTATCTTCATTTTCACTCCACATTTTCCCTTATCACATCATACAGAAACATGTAAAGAATTAAAAGAGTTTCATAATCTGCACTGATTGTAAAAGCAGTAAGTGTCATTACTATTTCCAATTTCAAGAAAAATCACAAAGAGTTATGTTTTCATGTTCTGGGCTTTTATGGGACATGATATTGTGTGATTGTCATGATCTTTTTCCAAAACTGAGCACTGTGCAACCCATCCATCCATCCATTTTCTACCCCTTAATCCTCGTGAGGGTCGGGAGGAGGGGTGGGGGGGTGCTCGAGCCACATAGAGACAGACAACCATTCACACTCACATTCATGCCTATGGACAATTTAGAGCGACCAATTCACCTAACCCCAGTGCATGTTTTTGGTTGTGGGAGGAAGCCGGAGTACCTGGAGAGAACCCACGCAGACATGGGGATAACATGGGGATAAACTCCACACAGAAAGGCCCCACCACCCGGTGTTGGGATGGAACCCAGGACCTTCTAGCTGGGAGGCACAAGGGCTACCCACTGCAGCACCGTGTCGCCACTGTGCAACCTCAAAAAAATAATATACTACCTGTACTGTAATATAGGTATTTGTTTTCATTTGGGATTTAAGGGCCAGATTAAAATTGGCAAGGAACATACTACAAGGTGTAAAAAATGAACATAAATCATGCTGTTTGGTAAAATTACTAGCCTTATTTGTTCATATCATCATCAGTGCATTTGTGGTTGAAAAACCACACACAAATTTCAGATGGTGACTGCTGTAATTCTCTCGACACTGTTAGTCAGGTTCTCTCTCACTCCATCCTGTCTCTAATAGGTCTGGCATTCTCATCCTCCCCTCTTCCCGTCTCTACTTGCTGTCTGCAGCCTCCTGTCCTTTCCTCTAATACAGATGACATTTTTTACCCTCTCCTCCCTCCATCTCTCCTGTCTGACTCAAACTAAAGTGCTGCCTGGAGGGTCCTTCCGTGGGCAGCAGAATTATGGCGCACAGGTCCAAGGATACAGGTTAAGTGCACTCTGAACAGAGAAAAAGTGACAAGGGGACCGAGCTCTACCTTTGTGCACGTAGGCGGAAGACGGTTTATGCAAGATGGAGTGGAGCAGACTACTGAAGGCATTAGGTAATCATCCAAGACAAATTAATATGTTGCCATCACAAAAGTCCCAGGCAAGCTCCTTTATGGTATCAAAAGTTTTCATAGCTCTAAACCCTGCAACATGTCATTTACCTTGCTGCAGAACTACCTATATGCAGATATATATGCATTAGTTAAAATCAAAATAGGTGACATTGCTAATTTAGTTACTTCCTCATCAGTCTCACGGTAGAGCTCTGGTTGTTGCCCACTGGATGTACCACCTTTGATCTAAGCCAGGTGGGATAGGCTGCAGTATCCACACCAATCCTTGTGAGATTTAAGCAGTAGAAGATGAATGAATAATGTTATTATATGAACAATCATCCTATGGTGGACATAGGCTAATTTTGGCGCTTAAATAAAAGAAAAGGTTGATTCTTGATCTGAACAACTATACATGAAAATATCAAAACTGTCTACTAAATGTTTCCCCTGCTATAACATTCTTGGTTCTTCAATTGATGGTTGAACATACCTTTTAGCCAAACATACTATATTAACTTTTACAGAATTTGTGCTACGATAACACTGACATTCAGCAAAAAGGAGACACACGCTGCCAATCCACGCCATGCCCAAGTGTGTTTCACATCTGAAGCGGCACATCTCAGTAATGTGAGTGAGGTACGCTTCCCTGGCCCTGGCATGGTTGGAAGAGGTGGACCACGGCTCAGCATCTTAGCTCACACACAAATACCAGCACGGAGACAGGACATATCTGATACATAAGTGACTTCTCCAACTGCCTTGGCACGCGGACAGTGTGATTAAACTCTAAATCACCACCTTACATAAGGAAGAAATCCAGTAGAAGTTTGTATCTGACCACAAATGACTCAAACATAAGCCATGGAGTCAATAAAGTCAGTAAATTATGGTATTGTGACCTATTGTGAATTCCAATGGATCTGTGCATCAGTGCGTTTGGAGCTGGCAGCATGAGCGCAGACCAGAGGGGGGGTGGGGATAATCGTGCTTTGCCATGACTGGCACCCTAGTATGAGTACACTCAGAAAAAAGTTGATACTGTAGTTTCGTGTCATTCTGGAGTAGTTAACCAAACCAACTCCTGCTCATAGTCAATAAAACATGCATCAATGAGAAGACAATTAGTCCATTACACTCAGAAGTAAGAGGTTACAAAAATACTGCCTGCTCACACATCAACAATATTCATCTTACATGAATGTCATCTTAGCAGTACTGTATGTAGGCTTCCAAGTTGTTTTAAAGACAGGGTCACAACTGGTTACTCGACTTTGATCTTTTGATCAGGTTATAATGACTGAAAACAAGTTCAGCTCATCTGTTCGTGCAGTAATCCTGTATTTTTGCTGAAGCCAATGTGCAAAACACAATATTTGTGTCATAGTAGATAGTCTAAAAAATATTTTTTGGTTAATTATGAAAGAGCAGCAATGCACTGAGCACATTGTTAACAACTGTGCTTGCACTTGAACCTGGACCTCACATCAATTCCATCACCCCCCACCCCTTAAAATGAATTTAAATAATAAAATTATACCAATACAACATGCATCATCTAGTCAAGCAGAGACTACAGCTAATGACTACTAGTTGTCCTGGAAATAACAGAGGACACCCTGTACTTTGCAAACACATGCTCATTTTTTATGCTTAACATACTGCAGTAGGGCTGTATGATTTCATGTCATGTAATATTACAATGATTGTAGACAATATCCTAAATGTGTTTTGTTACTTTCGATTTGTTTGGATGCCAAGGAAAATACATACCTGACTAATTCAGAAATGTCAAATTAAACATGCAAACTTCATTTTGCATTTCTGCCAATTAGATCATCCTGAAACCTCCAAATTTGGACCTTAAAATTGTGATTATATGTGTCTTTATCACATAATTGCACAAACTGATACTGCTATTATGACTGACATATAATTAACAGCCTGGATGCAGCTTGCGAAGCTCATGAGGTTAGATGACATTATGGCTTTCCTCTTCTTTCCCAACCTTGGCAATCCTTTCATTAGTGCAGATGGTCAGCCATCTCTTGCTGGTTTGGTAAACATGACAACCAAACTAAACTCTATTAGTCCAGCTGTGAGGCTCAAGGACACAGAGTGGAATATACCATGTATATAAATGTACAAACGCAGTCTCACTACATTTAGATTATGACATGTGTTATTTATTATTTCAGTGGTTCCATATGCTTTCTGCCATAAGCACTCCATTTTTCACAGAGGGAGATGCAGTATTCCACACAAACATACACTCAAGCACATACTGTACTGTAAATAAAAAATGCTGGACCATAGGTCAAAGCCTGCTGGCTCTGCAACAGTGAAGCAACATGAGCTAAACACCCACAAGGCATCATGGGACGAGAATGATGTGGGTGTATCGATTCCTGTGTAGGAGTGGGGCAGAGGGGTGGAGCTAAAACTGCAACTGCAGCACATGACAAATACCCTGTGAGTGATTTCTAAACGGGTGCGTGGGGATGCAGTGGGTGTATCGGAGTGGGGTGGTACATAGCACGGCCAAACTGAACAAGGAAAGGCCAACTGATGGGCGGGGCTAGTCTCGAAGCAGCCACACCTCACCATGGAAACGGTTGCTCAGAGATAGTATGAGGTTAGCCAATAGGAACACTGATTCCTGAATTTTAAATCAGGACTTCTCACCTGGTGTTTGGCTAAAGATAGTGTGTGGATGCATTTAATTTAAGTGAGCTGGCCGATATGTCCAAAATGTTCTCAGCATAAAAATATTCATATAAGGTAATATCAGTAATTATTACAATAAATATCAAATTATTATTTTATTCCAGTTTAAAGCTGATTCTTAGTCCTGTGTGAAAGGTAAATGAACCTGGTGGTTATTTGTCAACTTAAAAAATTATAAAATATGGAAAAGATGCAAAAAGGAGTGTGGAGTTTCTGTGTGGAGTTTGCATGTTCTCCCCGTGTCTGCGTGGGTTCTCTCCGGGTAATCCGGCTTCCTCCCACAGCCAAAAACATGCACTAGGGGGTTAGGTTAATTGGTCACTCTAAATTGTCCATAGGTATG
>JAQQAE010023272.1:0-10075 GCA_029823295.1 Pseudamia nigra
AAGGTAGTTGGTGTGAGAGAAGAAGATGCAGAGGATAGGGTGAGATGGAGGCAGATGATTTGCTGTGGCGACCCCTGCGTGGTGAAGTTTTACTGCATCAGTAAGCCCAGCAGCTAATATTGACTTCCCATGAGTCCCCTGGCATGAACTCTGTTAGCCCTGCTGCCGTTCATCCAAATATGATTACATCCTGTTTCTGGGTCCAAGATGTCATCCAAGAAGTGACAACCCGATTGGCCTCAAAACGGCCCTTTAGAAACTAATGGGTGACGTCACGGTCACTCTGTCCAGTCATATATACAGTCTATGGGTCCCAACCAGGCCAGCTGTGGTCATGGCAGTACACAAAGCCATATATCCACACACTGCTGTGCTATTATGAGGCACCAAAGTGTGGGGAATATGCTTGACAAACTTTGTGGCAATGGTCAGCTTCTATTTACTTTTGACAGTCTCAACTTCTCCTCACATGCTCCTTGTGTACAAAATTATGTTTAAAATCACCTGTTTGCATTTGTGTAGCAGACCTGAATTTTACGAATGCCTGTGTGTTTTCTAATAACATGACAAAACACCGGGTATGTTGAATTCATACTGCCTACAGTAAAATACAAGTCAAGGTTCATTTTAAAAACACTCCTTTATATTATAGTTTGTGTTTGCCATGTGAATGAATGATTTTTTTTTTCTGAGCTTTAGAAACAGAAGCAGACAACTTATAAATATCAAATAAACAACCATTCTATTTATCAGTGCACCCAAACATCTCTGAACACACATTTCAGGATAGACATTTTAACTCCTCATCATCAGGACACTACAGCAGAAATGTGATTCATTCTCAACTTCACACAGTACACACAACCTGTTGTCCTGGATATTTTTAAATCTGCTGATTTCAAGAGCTGGTGAAAAGAGTACTCTTTTCAGCTGTGCAACAAGCCTTTGATTTGAGAAAAAGTTCATAATTTAGCCTTTTGTTAAGATGTTATAGCTATGTTTCTTTAAATGTAATAGGTAATCCAGTTGCATCCATGCTACATGATAAATTGCAAAATGTACAGATGTTTTAATCACCTTCCACTGAAAATAGCTATGAACCACTTAGCTCATTGGGGATTTCTTTGTTGACAAGATAACATTCGATTTTTTGACAAATCGTACCATTGGTGATCATAGTTAAGTACCTTGGGTGTCTTGAAAAGTGCTTTATTAATTGAAGTTGCCATTATTGTGTTACCTTGAACTGCCAAAACACATTTCTTGAATGTATTGAATGTACACATTCCTGAATCATCATTTTATTTGTACAAATATATATCAGTAATACTGCACAACCCAACTGTGTCAAAGTTCAGAAACAGATGATGAGTCCTTCCCAAACCTTTTCAGTTCAAGACCTAAAAGATAAACGTGCCATTTCTTTGGAAGCCGAACTTCAAGAGTCATTATGAACTGTGATAATTTCTCCACTTACTACTGAAAATAAATCCACCTACCATATTATTTTTATGTGTTTTTAAATGCGAAAGGTAATAAGGTGTTCACAAATGGAGATAGATCCTATTTTTCTCTTCCCAATAGTGAATTGAAATGAGTAAAATATGCACTTAGTCAAGAAATTAACGAAACAAATTAAGAAAATTAACAAAAAATGGGGAAATACATGAACAAAATAATTATGAAAATGTACAAATGTAGAAATGAACACAAGAATGAACTTAACCGACACAAATGACCAAAATAAGAAAATTATCAAGAATTTTTTTTTTTTGTCTTGGTAATAATGAAGACTGACAAGTCCTTTTGATAGAATTTGTTTTTAGGTATTGTGTAAGTTTTGTTAGGAAGCAATATAAATACGACAGCATATCTTTATTGCTGGAACCAGGGTCTCAAGTTAGTTTCAAGAAATTTATTTCACCGCTCAAAAGTCTGCTACTTTCTGATTCGGCGCTGGGCGAAGGGCTTATACTGCTGACCATTTCTGATTGAGCAATAATTCACAACTTTTTATATTCACAAATGTGCGAAGTTGTGATATGTGTCAGCTGGTATGTGTTTTGAATGCTGTTCTACAATATGTATGAGTGGGTCACAATCAGTGATCTGAAGAGATAAAAAAAATAGTTTTACATGTGATCTTGTGAGCCCGTCAACAATCACACATCTGATCTTGCACCATTTTAAATATTTGTCCCATGTAGCCTCCACTAAACGTTATGCATGTGTGTAATTTACTTTCATCCGTGTGCTGCCTATCCCTGTGAAAACTCCTCAGAAACTTTGGTTGCATCAGGAAGCTGACATAAACCTGGTCATGTGAACAGTCAGTCGGTTGTATATTATCATGTTTACTGCTTCTGATGCAGTGTGTCGCTTGTGTTTCAGGTGGAGGTGGAGGTTTATAGGAGGGACTCGAAGAAACTGCCCGGCCTTGGTGACCCTGACATCGACTGGGAGGAGAGTGTCTACCTGAACCTCATCCTGCAGAAGGTGATCAACACACACCTCTGAATACTGATGTCAATTAGTCACCAAGCTGCTGGAATTGATTGATATACATGGAATTGATTTTATTTCATGCCAATTTTATACAAGTTATTTGCTAACCATCCCGACTTACCAGCTGATTTTTTTTTTTTTAATCAAAGCAGATTCAGGATGATCAGCTGGTGTCAGAATGCTGCAACAAATGGACCAAAACTTTATATATATATATATAATTTTTTTTTATTTTTTTTTGTAGATAATGTTTTTTGTGCTTGTGGCCAAAAATATGCTGTAATGATAAGTCCACTTCTTTATACAGCACTAACAGCTGTGGATGTTGGCAGTGAAACCCATTAGTGTGTTGACTCCTGTTTTGAGGTCTCCTCAGAAATAGCCAACAAACAGCTTGGCTACTACTTAGTGAGTTTATTACACGATACCAAATTAATGTAACATATTTTAATAATGTTGTTAGTGTATCATCTTAAACACACAGTTGATATGTTTTCCTCAATAAACAGAAGCTGTGGATGTCAGACCAAAGAACTTCTATTAATTGTCGGTTCCATTAGAACCGAATCATGCAGCTTCAGAACTACTTTTCCACCACTTTGCGATTCTCAAAACCCTGCAATATTGTGCACTTTGAAGAAGTGGACATTTAAATTCCAAATAAATAAATGAATGGGTAGCAAATAGAGCAATGTCATGCTGGGCTGACAGCTTTCTTCACCAAATGCCAGGGTTTTGCCTAAAATTTTTCTAAAGGACCAAAGGACATATGTGCTTGTAGTAAATGGATCTAAGTATAGTGGAAGTTTAAAATAATCAAAATGATTGGATTCTACGGTAGTTTAATTTTGTTGTACTTCTCCTGTAACAGTCCACTGTATCCAGAATCTAGTAGCCATCAGTCATATTACACTTTACAATACCTTCAGCTTCAAGGTGCCTTGTTAGTGTCCCATGCCTCCCATTCATTTAAAATGTATAACACAAGTTTGGCTCTTTTCAACTCTGTCCAAAATATCTTCCAGTTGGACTATGTGGTCACATGTGCCGTCTGCACACGCTCAGATGCAGGTGATATCCACATTCACAAGAAGAAATGCCAGGTATGAAATCTCATTCTGTGTTTACATCACAGCACCTACAATTTCTTTCTTTTAAGTCTTTGTTTCTTACAGATTGTTGGAACTGGAATGATCTATATGTCTGTTGTTATATTTATTCTTTTCTCTCACAGGAAGTTTTTGCATCACCCAGCAAACATGCCATGGACAGTAAAGGAGAGGAATCCAAGATGAGCTATCCAAACATCTTTTTCATGATCGACAACTTCGAGGAGGTAACAAAGTTTTATCTCTTCCCACTGTTGTTTCTAGAAAGACTATCTTGAACTACTATTGCAACTTACTTTGTCCAGGGGTTGTTTAGTCTGATTTCCAAAATATATGTCCATAACAGTGTAAAGCAATTATGCAGATTTCCCAAAATGCAAACACATTTAAGCAAAGAAACAGCCTCATGCATAAGCAACTCACTCGTACGGAAACCTATGTAAATTTCTGTTCATACTGTGTTATCAGTAATGCGTTTGCCTCTGACAGATCACAACTAACCCTTACCACACAATGTTTCTCTGCTCACTTAAAAACCAGCAGACGTACACATGTAAGTGGGGAAAAGGCCCAGAAGTGAGTGGGTTTAGTAATGAATTTGTCTCTGCAGTGAGATACAGCAGCTGATAGTGGCTTCTCCTGGTCCATGAGCAGATTGAGGTGATGCTACTGAAGTAATGAAGTGTGACTACATGCTTTTTCACTCCATTTAAAAACAAGCTCCTGCACTAACAGTCCATTTTATTGGTCAACTGCAGAGGGGAAACCGCAGATCTCACTGATTTCTCTCTTGGGAGGAAATCAATGAGTGGTGTTTTGGTGGTCAGACGCAAAAACTCCCTCACTCTCGACTACAACTAGGAGCATGTGCCCCAGCTACGATTCATTGTAGAATAAAGTCTGCATGTATTTGTTGAAGTGGTAAATGTATATGATGTTTGTGTTTGTATAGGTGTTCAGTGACATGACGGTGGGAGAGGGGGAAATGGTGTGTGTGGAGCTGGTGGCCAGTGACAAAAGCAACACCTTCCAGGGAGTTATTTTCCAGGGCTCCATCCGCTATGAGGCACTGAAAAAGGTCTACGACAACCGGGTGAGAATCTGCAGCCTCTCTCTGCAAATCTGCACCATAAATACTAACATGCATGTTACAATAACAACAGAGTGATAAAGAGCTATTTGAGGCTGCCAGGTTCCTGCAGTAACAGTGCCATTCATGTAGTCCATAGATCATAAGAAACACTCCAGAAGAGTAACTTGACTTCAGATTATTTCATTACAATATTATGGATCCTAGTTTTTCTTAGGGATGGAAAAAGTTCTACTGTAGTGCACAACACATTTCTGAGTACTTTAAAGTAACTGGATCTGGTTGTTAAGGACCAATTATATGACATGCAGAATTTTATAAACATTTCTAAATGGACAAAGTTTTAAGAGTAATTTATATCTTGGTTGCTGCATTTCACTACAAACAGAATGAAGAGCGCTTCAGATTTTGTGCTCCTCTAATGACGAGTCCAAACTAAGGTTTAAATTGTTGAAGAAAAAAATCTGTTTTTTTACATGTCTACAATATTTATTCACTTGGAAACGCTGCCTCAGTCTGAGAAGGATTCATTAGCCATGGAGATGGGTTTAGACGTCAGCTGCATCTACAGCTCTGACCTGCATCTTCTCCATGACAGCGCCTGCAGCAGGTCATGGGTACAGTGGTATCGCCAACTGTGTCACAGGCTGAATGACAAAACGTGATTTTATTGACCATTTGTGCTGATAAATCAATGTCCTCTAAATTAAATGTAAAAAAGTTTTACCGATGTGTGATATTCTCTACACAATAAGAAATATAACTCTCCACTGGCTATATTCACATGAGCCCTAATAATCCATTAATAATGTACAGTAAATAAGATCTGATTGAATCTATTTGATTTTCCATTAATTACTAAAACACAAATTTGTATCCTGATCAAATTTTTTGGGGGGTGGGTCTAAACATGCAATGAACCAAATCACTTTATCAATCATTTTATGTGCTGTCCGTCCTTCATGTTGGAATTTTAATCTCTAATTAGAACCAAATGTCTTGAAAACTTTGATCAAAACGATTGAAGAATTCATCATCCATGAAACTGTAGCTCGATCTACACAAAATGTCCCTTTTTTTGCAGTGCCTTTCTCTTTTTTTATATTTGCCCGTGAAGATGATCTTTGCTGTCTGTGCTGCAGGTGAGCGTCGCTGCCAAAATGGCCCAGCGGATGTCGTTCGGCTTTTACAAGTACAACAACATGGAGTTTGTGAGGATGAAGGGTCCGCAGGGCAAAGGTCACGCAGAGATGGCCGTTAGCCGAGTGCCGACGGGTGACACCTCCCCCTATGGCACAGAGGAAGACCAGGTGTCACCGATGCATGAAAGGGTGAGGGAGCCAGTCGTGTATTTCCACAGTTATGATGAAGACACAGAGCGGTTTTATTATGGATATAGTCACATTTAATGTAGCTTTTAAACATTAAAAGTAAACCGTCTGCACCATTTCTCGGTATAACAGGTGTATTAAACTTATACATAGAGCCCATCCTGCTCTTTTGAAAATCATAACTGGGAAGTCAGTTCATCTTCATGCAGGCCACAGAAAAGATGTAGCCAGACATTTGCTGACTAAAGTTCATGTCCAATATAAAGGCTATATAGTCAATGAATTCTGTCTTTAAGAAATACCCTATAAAATACAACATATGATATTTAATTGATTACCGGTAAATGTGTTGTATAGGCAGAACTTTGAGAAAGGATTAAATACCTAAAAATAGTATAAAACTCTGACAGCAGATCACTGCATAGAATTTTTTTTTTCAGTTAACTTTTGTTTGTTTTTATTTATTTGCATATTAATGAGAAGTTTAATGCTTATTAATCATAAAAAACAAGCCATATTTGTCACTTTAAATCACTGTCAAATCAGTGTGTTACAATTAATTTTTAATGGAATTCTAATTGTGAACTTCTCAAAGCCAGTTGTTTTTTGTTTATCTGCTTTCTGTTAAAAAGCACAAGAGAAAATCCCAAAAGTGAGACTCAGCATGAGCAAACTGAGCAGCTCATACTTTACAATGAGATAAGAAATGAGGACATGATCAATAATAAATGCCACCGGACTGGAATATGCATCATTTAACAGTCTGTTGTCCAGAAATGTCTCACAGGAAGCACAGAGTAGACTGTAAAATTTCAGAATGAAGTGTAAATATATCGTCACTGAAATATAAGAATTAAAAGGACTCACTTTGCAGATTTTCTATTTTCAAGAAAATATACAAAGAACAGACTGAATTTAATCCAGTGCCAATGTCTGCATGCACACATATTCTCTGTCCATAATAGTGTTTTTCCCTCCAGATGGGTCTTGGAACCTTTTATACTGTGTTCCCCATTTGCTTGTTTTACTTCCACCTGAGTAACATGGAGTAATGTCCTTCCACATTGGTTCCTCTTACTGGTGTGAACTTGGGCTGGTTTGCCTGAAAGCATCAAGCTTCTGAGACTCCAGAACGGAGCCAGAACTACAACCAGAACAATGTGTGTCTAACGTCGTAACATGGAATTTATTAGAACTTAATATATTGTTTTCAAACAGGTTTTTTGGATCATTTTTGATTACTTACATGATTATTTTCATACATTTTATTTTCATCTTGTTGATTTTTGTTTCATTTTTTAACCAGTGTTGTTCCTTATTTTGTCCATTTTTACTCATTTGTTTGCTCATTTCATTTTTTGGTCATTTTTGTTAACCAGCATGATTATTTTGTTCCTTCTTCCTCATATTGTTGCTTATGTTGTTGACTGTTCAATTTCCTAATTATATTAATTTTTACTTAATTATTTTCTTTTTTGTTTTTTGTTTATTTTGTTAATTGTTAATTTGTATGTTAATTTTACAATTAACTTAAGTGCTTTGTTCAGTTTTATTAATTTTACTTCATTATTTTATTTACTTTTGCTGGTTTTTTGAAACTGTAATTATTTTTGAACATTTTTGCTAATTTTATTGTTTAGTTTATTCATTTTGATCATTTGCTTGATTATTAAACTTGTTGATGTTGAGCAAAATGTAATTAAGTAGAAGTACATTTTTTTTTCATCGCAGATGTAACTGAGTAAGAGTAAAAAGTATTCTGCAAAACAACTACTCTTTGAAGTATATTTTATGGGAAAACTACTCAAGTACGTGAAAAGGAGTAAATGTGAATACTACCCACTACCCAGTGTTTGCAGTTCTAAAAAGATTTTTAAAGTATTTTAAAAATGTGCTCAGTTGCAGTATTTGAGTGAAGGTATTCTCAGGACAGGATGTAATGAGTATTAATATGAACGTTTTCTTCCAGGTAACGTCTTTCAGCACACCCCCGACCCCGGAGAGAAACCGGCCCTCCTTCTTCTCACCATCTCTGCGTCGTAAGATGCCTCGAAACCGAATCGCAGAGATGAAGAAGTCTCACTCTGCCAACGACAGCGAGGAGTTCTTCAGGGAGGAGGAGGATGAAGGTAAAAGTGGAGCACACGCTAGTTGGGTTTTTCTGCTCTTACACTCTATATCTATGTTTAGCTTCAAGATAAGCAGATTCATGAGTATGCTTTGCTTGTGGCTGCAGTCCAGTACAGTTGGTGAACAGATGTTAGAGGAAGTGATGATGAATAGATAAACTCTCAGCCTGTCATCTCATAACTTTGAAAAATTCATGAGATCTGTGCAGCGTAAGATTTGTGACTGAATAAGTTAAAATATGGAGAGTAGTGTTGAGGCTGAAAAATCTAAAATTGTAACCTGCAACTGTGGTATTCACATAACACTTTGAGAAGTTCCTCTAATCCAATACATGCTGCATGATTTTATGAACTAGAGGTTTTTATACAGAACACTATGGAGAACTGATCCAACAACACAGTTCACCAACATTTATTTTTAGATTAAGACTCTGTGTTTCGCTGTGGCGACCCCTGAAGGGAACAGCCGAAAGGAAAAGACTCTGTACATTTGTTGCCCAATGAATTAAATGGAAAGGCTAGTATAACACAGCAATGAACGGTCTGATCACCTGATTTAGCTTAATCATCTACGCTGTGGAGCCCCATTCTTTTTTTTGTGTAACAACACTGTGCAATGTGACATGTTTCACTTTTTACAGACTGTGGAGGACGCAGTTGGCATGATGGAAATTGTTTTTGCTCAAGGCTGCATGATTTAGTGAAAGTCACACTGTAATTATTATGAGCAGTCTTGCAGTAAGTTTACGTACATATTCGTCATTTAGAATTGTAACAAAACAAATATAAAAGCAGATGGTGACTGTCTTCTTGCATGCTTTACATATTCTATCTTTAATCAACAGAGTTTATGTCTGCACATTACATCACTCTAAAACATCTTCAATCTGGACCTTTGTGACAATTGAATTGCACGAGCTGATGCTATGATTATGATTGTGATGTGATTAATATAAATCTGTTTCTGCTGTTAAAAAGCAATGAACTTGCATTTGCTGTATTTAAGTTGAAGACTGTTTTGTGTTATTGGTTTATAGTTTGATGTTTTTGTGTTTTCCAGATCTTCACACCGCCACCAACTTGCGCTCTCGCTCTCTGTCGGGGACTGGACGATCGCTGGTCGGTTCCTGGCTCAAACTGAACCGGACTGAGGACTACTTCCTGCTCTACTCCCACCTGACCTACGTCACCCTGCCGCTGCATCGCATCACAACAGGTCAGAGACCAACACACACACACATACACAGACAAATACACACTATCGTACTCATCTTTCTCCCGTAACCAATCAAAAGTTCATCATCAGTGACGATATGTCACATCAGTGGTTTTTGGAAGAACTACAGCTGCGTCTTGTATGTCAGACAATAGTCAGATTTCCCAGTACTACAAATTTTAATAGAATTTTCAGAAAGCAGGCAAAAGAAAATTATATCCTTTGTGTGCAAATCCATCTACAGTGACAACCCTGTTTCCAAAAAACTTGAGTCACTATGTAAATTGTAAATAAACTGATGGGCACAAGCACATATAAAATGGACTGAGGCAAGGTGGAAACGGTATCATGATCACAAAAGTAAAAATTTTAATTTCTTTTTGAAACCCATGGATACCATGTGCACCACACTAAAGATGAAAATGACCGTCAGGCTTGTTATCAGGCCCACAAAAGCCAGGTAACCTGCACACTGGTGAAGGCAACATGAAAGCTGAACAAAGACAGATTTTGGCGCAATATATGATGCACATTATAAACTGTAAAATATGAAAAAGGAAACCACTAACTCCTGAGCAGCTGAAATCCTACATCAAGAATGGAGAACATTCAGACTTCCAGACGTGGATAAAATTGTTGGTACCCTCTGTAAATGACAGAAAAACCCACAGTGGTCACAGAAATAACTTGAATCT
>JAQQAE010023273.1:0-10075 GCA_029823295.1 Pseudamia nigra
TGGTGTCCTCCCACATGAGTCTCCTTCTTGTCGGGTCTCTCAGTTTGTGAGGACGACCTGCTCTAGGCAGATTTATGCATGTACCATATTCCTCCCATTTTTTTAACGATGGCTTTAACTGAACTCAGGGGTTTATTTAGTGAAATGGAAAGTATTTTGTATCGACCACAGGGCTTATACTTTCCAATAACCTTGTCATGGAGCTGCTTATAATGTTGTTCCATCTTCATAGTGTAATTGAAGCCAAGAATGCTGACTCACCAGTGACTGGACCCTTTGGACACAGGTGCCAATACTACTGTCACTTAAGACACAGTCAGTGCATCAGATTATCTCCCTTTATAAACTGTCAGACGTCCAGCACCATTTGTCTGAACCTCTGTTCATTTAGGTGAGTCATGTTAAAGGGTATGAATACTTATGCAATCACTTATATTCCATCATATATATTTTTATTAATTGACATTACTTTGTAGAAATCTGTTTTCACTTTGGCATTAAAGAGTTGTATTTTGTAAATTCTTGTCAAAAAAGTAAAATTATATTGACAATTCATTTTATACCACAATAAAAGGTGAAAACATCAAAGGGGTATGAATACTTTTGCAAGCATCTGTATTGTAAGAATGATGCAAAGTCATTGTCTAGCACAGGGACCAGAGTAAACAAAATGAGCAATACATCAACAAAAAGAAGTAAAAATGAACTGCATGATGAACAATAATTATGAAAACACTGGTGAACTGCGATGAACTGGTGACTCATCCAGGTTGAGTAGGCTTCAGCCCCCCGACCCTTGAGAAGATTAAGGGGCAGAAAATGGATAGATTAAAGGATGATGCAATTAATCAAGAAAATTGACAAGATTAAACAATACAATAAATTATATAATCAGAAATGAACAAAAAACAATAAGAAAATGAAGAAAAATATGTGTAATTACAAACAAGTTTATGAAAAAAAATCTTAGAAGATTAAAACAAAGCATAATATTCTTAAAAATGAACAAAGAATCCACAAAAGCAACTAAAATCAACTGAATTTTTAACAAAATATTCAATAAAATCAAAACAGTGACAAATAATCAGTAAGATGAACAAAACTGTCAAATGAATACAAACAAAATGAAATGAATACAAACCAGAAAATAAATTGAATACTTCACCAAAATCATCCAAGAAATTAACCACAACTCCCAAAATGAATATGATAATTAAATGAATGAATAACAATGAGAAAAAACAAAGAAATTAATTTTAAAAAATGATAAAAGTGAGCAAAACAACAAACAAAATTAACACAAAAAAAAAATAATACGCAAATTGGTGTTAATGTTGCCAGCTGAAACGTGTTGTATTTCATGTATACGAAAGGGCTTGAATATTTTTTGCAGCTCAAGATACATTTTCTTTTCTTTCTGTCCAAACATGGCTCTTTACGTTGTAAAAGTTGGCAACCCCTGGTCTAGAGTCACTATGTTTTAAACCAATCAGCTTTAAATTTATTTAATTTAAATGTATTTCTTTTTAAACTTTTTTCCAGTTTCACGTGTTTTTGCTTCCCTGATGTTTCAGTCACACTAACTTCACAGCCTTTACTGTAAAAGGACAACACAGCTACTTCAGATTTCACGAGTTGAGATTTCTGTTTTTGTTGCATCACATCACAATTCTCCAAGACCTTTGAAACTGAAACACATACTGCAGGAAATAGTTACTCCTTAACATGTTCTTGAGTAGTTTTTTTTTCAAATAAAATAAATGTACTCTGGAGAGTAGTTGTTTTGCAGATTACTTTTTATTTCTAAACAGTTGCATTTGGTTACATTTTTATGAGTAGGAGTGAAAAAACCTAAAATAAAAATAGAAAATAATAAAGTAGATTTACAAAATGAATAAGCAACAAAATGAGCAAAGAAGAAGAAAATTGACAAAATGAGTTAAAAAAATAGCAAAATGTTAATTAAACTAAGCAAAATACTCAAGTCAGTCAATTATAAAATTAAGATAATAAGCAGAACCCAACAATTGAGCAAAAATAAAAAAAATAATCAAGGAAATTTCTAAATATGAACAATGTAATCAAATATAAACAAAATAACAACCAAAATGAGTAAAAGTGAAGAAAGGAAGTACTAGTGACAAAAAAAAACTGAAAGAAAATGAAAAAACAATTCAACAGAAAAAAAGAAAAGGAAACAATCAAACTAATCAATCAAGAAAATAAACAAAAATGATTAAAATCCCTGTTTGAATGCAATACAGGATACTGTAATAAAGTCTGGAGTAGTTTTTTATGAGGTACTCTCTGATGTTTATCATGTGGCAGTATTTTACTTGCATACTTGTTCTCATTGCTCTGCAACCACCACGTGCATCTGATGTGTGACTTCGCTACTGTATGTTTATGTTTTCAGCAAAGATAAGAACAAATACAAACCCGGGCATCACCTTACTGTATATTCACTGCCAAGTACAGTACATTTTAAAAAGCCATATTTTTATTGCACTAATAACAGTTTTGTTTTCCTTGACACATGTCATTTTCACATTTTTTTCTGATGGCTCCTGTGTGTTTGCAGACACATTTTACTCTATTTCTGCACACATTCATTTATTTGTTGTGATTTTAGGATCCCAACAGACAGGGGAACATTTTCACACCTCCTGGCCAAATAAAGTCTCACATCTTGTGGGCTCTTCATAGAACTGCATTAATTTTTCATAGAGGAATTAGTGGTAACCAAGGTGGGATGCAAAATGAAGCTGATGTCTTGTATCTGCAAGATTTGCAAGCAGACTATATAGGGAAATCAATACAATTACTGTTTTTAAGGTGGTATTGACACACTATTATCAAGTTGTTATAGAGATATTCTGCCCCCTAGTGGTCAACAATTGGTAAATGCAGCAGACACGAGTGCACTTAATGTTTATGCCGTACGCCCACAGTAACAGACAAACCACAAGTAGAGTACTAATGATAATAATGTCAGCTTTGCGAAAACACACAAGACATGAGTCATTTCAATTACAAAGTTTTTTTTTTTTTACATTCTCAAGCAGTGACATCAATCCCTGGTCCATCAGCCAGACTTTATTTGCTTCCAAATGACGAGGGGCAAGCCTCTGTCGAGTTTGTCAACATAAAACAGTGGAAATACATCAACAAAATGAATGAAATGATTCACAATATGAACAAAATATTCAAATAAGTAAAAAAAAATAAACTAGGTCAGAATTGGCAAAAATGGAAAAGGACAAAAGTGCTCTGAATCATCAGCTGGATCCAGGAGATTTTGACAGGATTCCTCACCATGATGAGATAGGGCCAAATTCAACACGTGTTCTTGTAACGCCACAAATAACACACAGAAAATTAAGCCAAAAACATAGGATAACACCATAATGCAATTCTATCAAACCACCATGTTTCATTCAGATATGGACAATATTCTGGATGTAGTATTCCAGAACGCTTATAGTTACAGAGGTTGAGGAAAAACAACTATGGTACGGAAAGAATTAGACATGACTTGTCTTATTTGGGATAAATGTGCAGCATTCTTGGTTAAAACAAAAGTGGCAGACACCTCCTTGCCCTGGATGAAAAAAAATCCACTGCAATTCTTGTTTGGTAGGACATTGATGAGGTTGCAGCCAATTGCTGAGAGACTAACTCTACAGTGTCACGGGTCAAGTTAGTCAATCGTTGGACTGGACAGTCTGTCATTGCTCCCTTATCCCTTGTTATTTTGCATTAGCAAAAGGGAAAGAGATGTACTTTCTAAGTTACATATCAATACATGGGTTTTCTTCTCGTCAGAGTGTAAGAGTAAATTATCATTACACTCACAACGTGGTGGCATACATTTAAATAGAATATCCATTATTATCCAGTTGTTTAACACCTAATCTCCAATTCAGACTTTAATTTCATGACTGTCTAAGTGTAAATGCACAAGTCACCAACCCATTTACCATAAAGCCTGAATTATCCTTGTAAAGTAGTGCAAAAACACTTCAAATTATCCCAGAGTTTAATTTTCTGACAATTATAAAATAATTTATCTGATCCAAACACTGTCATTGGAGAGCTTACAATTAATTGACATTGTCATTCCTATACTTTCATTCTGTTGGTCAAAATAATATAATTTGACTAATGATGAAACCAGACATGAAACTGAAATCAAACTGTCGAGAAAAGTCTGCTGATTCAGTGATGTGTCCGTGGATTGATGGATTGGACATATCTTTAACATTTATGGAGCTCGATCCAGAAGAAAGGCACCATTATGAAAATATTATTTATGGTGAATAACTTTTGAACTAATAATGATATGTATGTGATTCCAAATGCTAATGGTGAGTTTTCATGATCAAATAATCCAATAAGGGTCAGATAAATTTAAGAATAATAATTTTGGTGCAATAATATTATGGAAATCTGATAGCTTCACATGATAATGGCAGGTTTTCACTATGAAGAGACAGTGAGCTGCCTTGGTGGAGGTCTGTGCTCTCTGACTGTTTTCTAGTTTTTCCTGTTGTTCATCTTGTTCTGAGGATTTCTTAGGCCTAATTGCAACTACTGTGCAAGTTAATATTTTCACAGCATTTATTTTATACCATATACATTAAAACTTACAGGAGACCTATTGTCAAAACTCTTACAGAAAAGGGGAAAAAAAGAAATCACAGGCCTTTTTTTTCAGACAGCTAGCACTGAAACCAGCCTGAATATTTATACAATTTCTGTCTTCAGTCTTTTTTTAGGACACACAAAAACCATCCTGAGATCCTGGGATAATTTGCCAGTGAGTCTGCATAATGGATCCATGGCACAGACAGGAAATGGGTGTGGTCAGCAGCAGCTCATTTGCATGTATCTATATCACACTGAAACAGGTATAGCTATATGGAACATGACAGAATAAAGCATATCTGTAATATAGTGAGCTGACCTTTGAACTGTACATTCTAGGGACGTGTAAGAATTAATTTAACTCATTAAAAAGGGCACAGTATGTCTCCTGTACCGTGTTTTCACAGTATGTTTTGTTGGGACAATTTGAGGCAAATATATTGAAGTGCATAAGCTTTAAGTTAGAGCACGCATTTTCAAAATAGTAAATAATGATTTAGGCAACATCTGCAAACAGCTTCAGAGTGCTTCCAGCTTGTTGTTATGGAGAACATAAGAGCAGGTATCAAAACATGGAAACTCTAGGCCGGTGACTTAGGTAATGGAAAAGAAACGTACATGAAATGGGCTGTGACGAGTCTGTCATCCTCATTCCTTGGGGCAAGTCTATAGAGGCTGGCGTCATAAAAGGGTTGTTACAGAGGACATCTGTTCTGCGTCCTCCAGGATGTGATGAAATTGTGCCGTCCAGTGTGACAGCTGGTATGTGACAAAACATCTGGGTTAATGAGTGACTGTGCACGCTGACGGTTCAGGCGACATGCAAGGTCTTTGAAGTTAAAAAACAAAAGACGATTTCAATATTTGAGACAGAGCTTCAGAAATTCACTGCTGCTCAAAGTTTGCTTGAAGTCTTTCTGTGTTGGCGTGATTTTATTCTCTGAACTGTCTTCATCATTCTTCACTGTTTTCCTCATTAGCGTGCCTTCATTTCCCTAAAATGCACTTTCCACCTCCTCTGCCAGTAAGACTTTTCCCTTGTTACTATTCACTGCTGCTCATTTTGGACTCACAGCCAGAGCAGAGACACAGAGGCCAGTTGTAGAACGAGCACTAGTCTGAGGAGGACATTTAAAAAGTACGGCTTTGTACCTGTGAAAACATGGAAAGAAAGAGTTAAGATGAGCTAAGATGAGGCTTCTTCCTCCACTGCTACTGTACGTCACTTTCTGAGCACGTTGGAAAGTCTTTAGGTGTTGCTTAGTCGGAAGTTCAACAGATTCAAACATGCTCATTTTCTTGACATGGAAAGCACCTCTGCACCATACAATCTACTACTTCTTTCTAAGTGTTTGTGTAACAGCATGGCCACACGGTAAGTATCGGTTTGCTACAATCTTCTTATTTTATGTTGTCGTTAAAAACAGCCTGGAAAGACTGTCTGAGTAGCTGTGCAGTAATTTCATGAGTCACTTCTGCTGCCGCCTCAGTTCGTGCTGACTCTTATGTTTTGAAAAAGCGCTCTATATCAGTCAGATTTATTTTTGTCCAGCTTGCTGTCTGGAGCACACCGAGAACCTAACCTGTCAGTTGTGTGTTTTAATTGTAGGATGATGATGATGATGATGTAGGTAAATATATGCTTTCCAGCTGTAATCTTAATATACACAAAAGCCCAGGTCTAACACTTTGGCTTCAGCTTGTCATATCTGTTTCACAAAGAGGTTTACTTATTGACCAGTGCGACTGATAACCTAAAAATTCTGCAACTGACTAACCATGACTTCACGCATTGGTTTCTTAACTGCTGTTTTGAGGCCAATCAGACTGTGATGATGTTAGACAAACAGAAGTGTGAGTGGAATTGGGCAGTATTATGACCCCCTGGTCATTATGTGTGTAATAATGTGTGTTTTCTGTGCAGTGCTCCCTCCCTACCTGATGGGGGCGCATTTCACTTGTCTGTGTATGTTTTCAGGAAGTGGATGTACAGAGAAAATGGCACGAGAATTGACTATAAAATGACGTCAGCAGATGACAGCGCCAGACTTGCCTCTTTTGTTTCCAAGCTGTGCTTCGTGATTGTGATTAATTCGACTGTGTTTTGGTTTAGACTTGGATTGGCTTTTTGACTCTGCATTTCGTGTTTTCGGATTGGACTTTGTATGACTGATTGTAAATAATTCTGTAAATATGTATTTGTACATAATCATATCTATTTATTTGTATATATATATATATATATATATTTGTACATTTGTGTAAATAAATATACTACCTGGACTGCACTTTACGTGAGCACTGGTCCTCCTTGGAAGCGGGAAAGAGGGAAGTCTCATTCAATATATATGTTACGCCGGTTCCCCCTAGGCTGGACGTACTGTAACAGGCAGGTCAAGGGTAGTAGCATATGAACCAGAAACCAGATTGTGGCTAAAATGTGAGGCCGATTCCCCCAGCGATCATTCATTGGTACTACACTCAAGCCAAACTGGGACAAACTGAGGTCAGATTTACAACTTGAAAAGTTGGAGCAATCCTGACAACCTAGACTTAACAATTCAAGATGGCCACCAATTGTGTCAACTGAGTGAATAGAAAATGGTGACTTATGGTGCAAGTGGCTTAAAATGATCTTGTTTTTTTTTTTTTTAAGTCATAACACATTTGGAATATGCCTCAAATTTGCTGTGAGTTGGGCCTTAATAAAGAATAAATTAGCTTCTGTTTCTGATTGGTAAAGAAAATCTTAGTTCAGTACAGCTGTGCTCATGAGTCGAGTTCATCATCCTCCTCACAATAAATCTGATTAATTGGGAAGATGTCATGTGACAAACAATATGTACAATAACAATGCTAATCATATTTACAGAGGGGTAGAATTATTATGTGTTTTGCATTATTTTGTTACACATTATACAAAGACCAAAGTTATTACAATTCAGTAACGATCATATGTGTCTGTCAACAGACATGGTGCTAGGTGTAGTGTGTATTGCCGTCCTGTTTCACATACAGTATAGCCAGTCACACGCATAGCACTGTTCAGTTTTTTTTAGCCATGAGAATGTTGGTTTGTTTTGTGCATGTGCAATCAGGTAGGTTTCTATGTGGTATCAAGTAGGTTTTCCAACTTTTCAGCTGAGACACTTGAGTTGATGCCACTCCCAGTTCTGACTCCTGACAAAAATGCAATGTACCACTAACTTAGACATCATCTAATGTCAACAGAAGACCAGCACAAAACAGACCCCCAAGACAAAATTCTCAAATCTTACATACTGATCCTTTAGTTCTCAGATGTTCACAGGTTTATAGTGATTGCTTTTTTTTCTTTTTTTTTCCCCTTACAGCTCCGACTGGAGACAACTGTCCGAGCTCAGGGTGGAACGTCATGTGTCGGCCGTGTTGTGAGTACCACCTGATCCAATGTCGGTGTCCGTCTAAAGGCTCGAAGGTGGGCTACACTGTTCCCTGCTGCCGCAATGCTCTGGATCAATGTGACCCCTGTATCATTCATCCAGGTACACTCACTGGCACGTACATGGCAATATTTTGGGTAAAGACACATGAGATCCTTGATGCTTAGATTTACATAAAACAGGCTCTCAGTGTGAGTTGAGTGGATAAAAATTTACTCTGCTTTGGAGAGTGAGTTATTGTCCTTCTTTTTTACTTTTCTCATTTGCAGGCTGCAGTCTCTTTGAGAATTGTAAAACCTGTCACAATGGGACTTGGAAAGCCAATGATGACTTTTTCATCAATGGAAAGTATTGTTCAGAGTGTCGCCAAGGCTGGGGTGGAGGAGACTGTAAAAGTGAGTGTCTGTGGTGGCTGCCTTGTCTTTCTGCACACACATGTTTATTTCTAATGTAAATGAATGCAGTTGTTTAATTTCCCCATTTCTGTTTACATTTATTACTGTTTTTTGTCCTATTCATTTTTTGGTATATATAATTTGTATACTCTTTGTTTAAATTGTGAATTTATGTAGTTTTAATGGTTTTGTTTCACCTCTATAGTCCATTACTAGCTTGGTTTTGGCTGCAACTTGCACATGCCCACATTCTTTGTTCTTTAACTCCCTTTAATCATTTTCACATTTTTTTCCTATTATGTTGCTATATTGATATATTAATTTTTGAGATTTTATGTTAATTTGCCTGATTGTAATTTGCCATTTTGTGACTGATTTTGTTTACTATTATTATTGCACAATTTGCTCATGGTCTTTTGTTTCTTTACATGAATATTTTGTTCATTTTTATTGATTACATTGCTGATTTTTGTATTCATTTTTGCTTAGTTTTGTTCATTTCTTTTTTCCTTGATTGTTTTTGTGGATTTGTTTTGCAGTTTCATCTTAATTATTGCTCATTGTTTAGTTATTTTTCCTTCTTTTTGTTGATTTACTGCTTATTTTTGTTCATTTTGGTTTATTGTACCACTGAGCTACTATTAAAGGGCTGAGGAGCCGCACATTGTAGACCCTGGGTCTTAGTGAAGCATACCAAATTTGGAGAAGACCAGAGAAAGCTCTGTGTTACAGCAACAGTGTGTTATGGTTAAATTATCCAAATTTGCAAAAACCTAAAATTGTGATACAATGCCATGGCAACACACTTGAAGCTTTCTGGATTAATTCTCAAACTTTTTATAATCATCTGGAGATAATTCAGACTAAATTTCAAGTCATTTGAGTAAAACCTGTTGGAAGAAAAAGCAGCATGAAGGAAATGCAAAAAAATGACCAAAGGTAACAATCCTTTATTGCATTGTGTCAATACACAATGCGGTGCAGATGTTTTAGGCACCTCAGGTAATTGCCTGGTCTTATCTTGCTAACAGGTTTCTAATGATCACAGTCATGCACAAACATGAATAAACATTTTGCTAAAATCAGCACGAGGGTTGAACTTGCAAATATCCACCTTTGGTTTGTTATTTTTATAGGACTCTAAATAAAAATACAGAAACAGAAAATCTAGCTTCCACAGGTAAAAATGGCAAGAAGTACAACAAACTAATGAAATATTGAATTAAATGTGGTTGAAGGCACTGGATCTCATGTTTCCTGTCCCTGAGAACTGGGGGAGTGGGGGGATATAATCAGAACAATTTGTAAAAATGAGCAAAATAATCAAGAAAATGACTAAAAATCAACAAAATAATCACAGAAATGAATTTTTAAAAATGCACAAAATAATTAAGAAAATATGTAAAAATGAACAAATTAATCATAAAAATGAGAAGGTAAGAAAGCTGGTTAAAAAAGTAGAGTACTCAAGAAATTAAAGAAAAATCTTCTTCTTCTTTTCCTTTCGGCTGTTCCCTTCAGGGGTCGCCACAGTGAATCACCTGCCTCCATCTCACCCTATCCTCTGCATCTTCTTCTCTCACACCAACTACCTTCATGTCCTCCTTCACC
>JAQQAE010023274.1:0-10075 GCA_029823295.1 Pseudamia nigra
GAAGAGGTTTAGGGAGCGGGGTTCAAACTGCCAACCCTCTGGTTAGTGGACAACCTGCTCCACATCCTGAGAGAATGACAAGGTGTCATCTAAGCCAAATGTGTCTTCTTTGGACAATGGAAGACATAAAACATGTTCTGGGCTGGTTAACACTTGTTGTTTCATACATAATGGATGTGTTCTTCAACAGTTTGGATGTCTTCAGTATTCATGTACAATGCTGAACATGATGACAAAATAATAACAAGGAACAACAATGAAGAAATAACACTGAAGAAGGTGAAACTTTTGACTGGTAGCGTCCTTATTATGAAAAGTATAAGTAGTCGCTGGGTAAAATAGGGATTTATTATTAGATAAGATGTTTAGGATTAATATTACAGCTGCATTCATGTGGAATTTACTGCTATAGATCTTTAGGACTGAGCTCATTTTAACCCCTTTAGGTAGACGGGGGTAGTTTAATCTACAGAAATGCATCATATTCTGCAACATCACCATTATTTTTGTAGCTTCTCTGTCCTGCAAGAACCACAAATCCTGAAAACATCAACTTTTCATGATCCCAGAAAAACAGTCCCGTTTTCAGCTCTGTGACGATATATCTTCTAGTGTATCCAAGAGGAGTTTAAAGAGTGTGTTTAGTGTAAGCATCCAACCCACAAGGGACACGTAATCCTTCAGCTAATCAGAAACATTCAATAACAAGCCATGTGGGCACACACCCACACACACACACAAAGTTGTTGGTAACTTTCTGTTAAAGAAAAAAAACCCAGAATGGTCACTGAAATGACCTAAAACTGACTAAAGTAATATTGCATAAAAATGTACTAATGAAAATCAGTTTTGTATTTGGTCAGTCTGACTTTATAAAGGGTGAAAAGCAGTCACTGTGCTGTTCGACATTATGAAAGGTAAGCAGAGAGTGGGCTTAGCATATTAGAAAGAAAATGATAGACAAGCATGGGACCAAATTGTAAAACTGCAGTAAAACCCATTTTTGGGAGTAAAACTGACTAAATATGGACAAAAATAATTTTAAAAATGAGTTAAAATGAACAGCAGACTCAAGAAAATGAACAAAAATGAAGAAAATAATCAACAAACTGAAAAAATGACAAACTACCCAAGTAAAGAAATGCATAAAAATGAACCAAATGACCAGAAAAATGAGGAAAAACAAAATATTCAAGAAAATTCATAAAATAAAACAAAATAATAAAGAAAGTGAGTAAAAATAATCAACAAAAATAAGCAACAAAATTTGGAAGAAATATGCCAAATAATCATGAAAAATGAACAAAAATAAATAACAAAAATAAAAATCAATAATTTTAAAAATTGAGAAAATAATTAAAATGGACAGAATACTCAGGAAAGTGAACAAAAATTAACCAAATAAACACAAAAATGAGGGGAGAAAACAAAATC
Source organism: Pseudamia nigra (assembly GCA_029823295.1). Taxonomy (NCBI): domain Eukaryota; kingdom Metazoa; phylum Chordata; class Actinopteri; order Kurtiformes; family Apogonidae; genus Pseudamia; species Pseudamia nigra. The sequence goes on from JAQQAE010023274.1 coordinate 1,435, forward strand.
TCAAAAAAATGCATAAAATAGAATAAAATAATGAATAAAGTGAACTAAAATAATCAAAAAAACAGTAAAATTAACAAAAACAAGCAACAAAATAAGTAAAAATATGCCAAATGATTAAGAAAAATGGGCAAAAATGAAGAAAATAAGAAACAAAATGAACAAAAAAAGTGCATGAAATGAAACAAGTGACAAAGATACAGGATAAAAACTGAAACATTGTTAATGTGAAGCCTGGAGTACAATTCTTTTTTTTCCAAGCTTTATTTCTTACTGTGCCAGTTAAAGGGTTATTGGAAGATAAAATCATAAAAAGTGAGGAGAAAGCTTCTGGGGGATTGTCCTAAAACTGGAGCTTTTTGGAAAGTCACGTCAGCTCTCTGTTCACTGATGCAAAAATGAAGCATACAAAGAAAACACCACTGTGCCTTCTGCAAAACATGGAGGAGGCGCGGCCACATTCTGGAGCTGCTTTTCTGCTGAATCTGCACATGAAGTCTCAAGACTACCGAGACATTCTGGAGTGAAATGTGCCGCCTGGTGTCAGAAAGCTCGGTCTCAGTCGTGGGTCATGAATCCCCCAACAGGACAATGACCCAAAACACACAGCGGAGGCCTGAACGTGCATGGAAGAAGCTGAAACTCGTAGGAGAAGGCACCCTTCTCGGGGGCCGTCTGAATCAAGCTTGCACAGATCGTACCAGAGCATCTCTTGAGCAGAGTCAGCGCCAAAATAAAGTGCATATAAGGTCTAATGAATCAGACGAGAGCATCCTAACTGAAATGGCATACAATTAAAATATTCAAGCAAAGTACAATACGAGCAACTAAATGTGCTCTTGGGAAAAGAAGTCGGACAGTACCCAGTAGCCACCAGCCCTGCTCTGACCATAAAAACAACATACCCACCTATTTACAACTGTGTCTCTCTGGTATGACACCCAGGGATTTATCATCACCCACCCATCAGCACAATGCTGGACACTTGCCTCTGCAGTCGATTTCAATGGACGGAAATTAGGAACGCAAAACAGACGAGCACTGAAAGGACATGTGGCTCCATCAGCCTCCGCGCAAACAATAGAGAATCTCCCAGTGTTTAGCTTCGACTTCCTCCTGACACGCAGCGCTAACAATGAGGCGCTATTATGACTGACTCTGCCTGCTGTTTTAAACACCGGTCTCTGACATCTGTGATCAGGACGGGAGCACATCTTCACATAGCATGCCACGGTGCTCATTAGAAGTAAAAGTCGTGTGGAGTAAAAGAGGAAGTTCTGTGATAAGATAAGGCTTTAAATTCCACAGGGATCACGGGTGCGGAAGAAAAGAGAAACAGCAGGGGGAGAAAAAAGTGAAAAACCCTTGGCAACAACATACGCCTTGTCATTATCTTAAGACAAAGTGACAGCCCTGTTTTCAGTCTGCTGCCAAATGTGGATGAGTCATGGTAAAATCTAATTCATTTAAAAGCAATTCTGTCAAAACTCCATGCTCTCTTTTTATTTCCTATGCAACAGAGCAACTAGGGAAGGTGAGACAATGTGTGAAAAAATAACAGCAAAAGAAGCAATCCCTATTCATCTTTGATTGATGCCTCTTAAATCAGAGCTTGCCTGCCAGCCTATTTCACTTCATCAAAGTAGTATGAAACGCACAGGCAAATACAGGGAAAGACTGATTAATGCAATGCAACGCTGACATTCTGTAAGTTAACCAGCTATTGATACCTGGGACTTTCAAGGTATTAAAATGATGTCAATATGGGAAAAATCAAGTGAACTGACAGTACAATCATCCTTCAATGATTATTTCTGACAACAAAAGGAAAAACAAAGCAAATCAGGAACAATGGTGCCAAAGCACACTTGGAAAATACCTCAAAATGACAGATGTTCATATGATCAAAGTTCATGCCGTCTTCTCGTCAGCAGTATGTTCCTCATTATATCAATGATATGAAAATTTATGAAAAAGAACGATAACCCCCACTCTACCATTTGCATTGAACAACAAAGAGGCACTGCCATTTTCTGTGTTTAGTACTCCCTGATGAGAAATCCGCAGAATGCAACCCGTAGCACAAGTGTTTGTTTACATCATAAGAAATAATACTCTCCCTCAGACAAGGGGTCTCTGAGGCTTTGATAAGGATTGTGGGTATTTATTAGACCCAGCAGAGCTCTTTCAGTCAATTTTTGATAATGGGTTGTCGCACAAACATTCAGCCTGTGCTAAGAAGGATTTTGGAATCTTTCTTAGGTTGGATATGTTTTTTTGTTGTTGTTTTTTGCATAATAAACTAGAAAGCACCCAGAAAGTGCAGACCTCCGCCAAGGCAGCTCAGTTTCTCTTCACAGTGGGATACGACAACGAGAACAAACGATACATTTATACAAATTGATGGTGATAATGTTATTTTATTATTAGTCCAGTAGTCATTCACCAAAAAATATTTCTATAATGGTGGTTTACTTCTGGATCAAGCTCTGCAAATGTTGATGATCAGTCAAATCTGTGGGCACATTAATGAATCAGCAGACTTTCCACTACACTTTGGTGTCAGTTGCATGTCTGTAGCTTTACTTGCTACATTAAAGTAGCTATTTTTCCTCAACCCTTGTAAGTATAAGCATTTCGGATCACTATATTCACAATATGATCCATATGTGGATCAAACTTTGTGGTTTGATAGAAGCTACGTATTATGTTGTTATTCTGTTTTTTGGCTAAATTTTCTGGGTGTTATTTGTGGCGTTACAAGGACAAATGCTGAATGTGTCCCTACCTCACAATAGCGAAGAAGCCTTTAAAAATCTCCTGGATCCAGACGACGATCCAGGCCACTCCCAGAATCTAACTGGTCCTTGAGCCGTATGTGACCCATCCTAAACATGTCATCCAAAGCAGTTCAGAACTTTTTGAGTTATGCTGCCACCAGACAAACAAATACACAGATAAATAAATAAACTAACACTGACAAAAACATAACCTCCTTCGCGAGGTTAAAAATGACAAAGACAAAACCAGTGACACAAAGAGAAACAGCGAGATGTCAGACAAACATCTATGAAAATCTCAGTGTAATGATCCTAAAGAGGACAGTTTGAATGTGGATGGAGATATTTCTTATGTTATACAAAGAGCATCCCCAGAGACTGACATTGTGTGTCCTGTAATTGCCCTGAGTCTGCCTCTCCAGTCTCAGTCTCCACTGGGGGTGACATCTCGTCTCAAGGGCAGAGAGAGGAGAGATATCTACAGACCAATCACAGCCCAGTTAGTCAAACCTCCATCAGCTGGTCACAGCTCCATCTCTTCTCCTCTCGCTTTTCCCGGAGAGAGAAGCACTGGGCTGGAGCCAATTCCAAACTACAGGGCTACACACACACACACACACACACACACACAGAGCGGTGAGCGAGAGACAGTGAAAGACCTTGACCTGCTCATTCCCCTCCAAAGCTTCAATGCCAAAGCCTTGGCTCTAAACAAATGCAGCCTTCAAAAGGCGAGATAGTTTAACCCTCTGGAAGCAACACTTTGTTTCAGCCCAGGTTTGACAGATAATCCCTCACAAATCTGAACTCTCTGAGGGATTCACAGTTAGGCAAAGTGGAAAAAATACAAAAAGACAAATGAGGCCTTATAAAACATGCAACAGTGGAACCACAGCTTGTATCAGATCAAGTTCGTTTGGGTTTGTGGTATCTAGTCATTTTTTTTCACAAAACAAACGCGTATCTTATTTTTCTGACCTCCTTATTACCGTCATGTTTTTGTTTATTTATTTAACTGTTTGTTTGTTTGTTCACTACATAACTCAAAGAGCTCTGAACAGATATGGATGAAATTATCAAGTTGGGTCAGAAATGGGACAAGGGCCAATGGATAAAATTCTGAGAGTGATCTGGATCATTGTCTGGATCCAGAAGATTTTTAAAGGATTCTTGATTATTGATCCAGAATCCTTATACTTACCGGAGTTGAGGAAAAATATCTACTACAAGGTAGCGAATAAAGCTATAACCATGAAACTGACACTAAATTATAGTGGAAAGTCTGTAGATTCAGTAATGTGCCCATAGATTTGACATACAGTATCTTCAACATTTCTGGAGCTACAGCCAGGTGAAAAATACCATTATGGAAAGGGTCAAATAAATTTAATAATATTACTTTTGGTGCAATAATATTATGGGGGAAATGGGCATTGGTTCAAATGATAATGGTAAGTTTTCACTATGACGAGAAACTAAGCTGCCTTGGTGGAGGTCTGAGCTCTAGTTTACAGTATGGAGTGTTGATGTTTTCAAGTAGTATGTCTTGCACAAGGGATGTTACTCCACTACTGTACACGTGAAAAACCTCAAAATATCTTACTTGATGATTTTATTTCAGTAGGACTAGGTATGCATTGTTTAAATCCCCCTATATTTTAATGGCCTTGTGCATTACTGGCCACTATGCATTGATGCCATGTATTGAAATAGGTGTTGTGTGAAGTCAGTGTTGGGATTGAGCCCAGAACCTTCTAGCTGTGAGGTACAAGTGCTACCACCTGCACCAAAATGTTGCCTGCTCTATTCATTCATATTCCTCTGAATTCTGAAACTGCTCAATCAAAATGCAAGAGTAGAACAATAAAGGCATAACTCGTCTCTGCAAATTTGCCTTAGTTTTTATTTGGAAACAAAACCAAATTTTGGCCCCAAGGAAAATAAATACAGATATGACTTGTGCTTCCTCAACAGCCCTCATCCAACCTAATCCAAAGGCTCCCAGTTTGTAAACAGCAGCAGTCATTCAGTGAAGTCCTCTCAGCTGGTAAGGCATATGATGCAGACACTTCTGAAGAAAGGTCACTATGAGTCGTGTGAAAACAAGAGGCCCTCTCTCAGTCTGTCTCCTCACATGGCTGCAGCAGCCTCCCCAGCTGGGCGCTCTTCATTTACTGCCTGTGCAATCGATAGCTTATTGCCCGTTCATCAGAGTAAAGAAGCCAGGCTTATATGCTTGTGGGTCTCCTTGATCCACCCACACAGGCTGAGGCAAGACACTAGACAGATGAGGTCAAAGTAGATAAATAATCTAAGTGTAAATCTTTTTTCCCCTACAGGACTCTCAGACAGGGTGAAAGTTCCTGAGGATCTCCTCTCCGGTATCTGCTTATTGATCTGCAGCAACTTCATTCCCATCATTCACCAGGACAGCAACAGACCACACCTCTGCAGAGAGAAGTGTGATAGAGCTGATGTTTAGGTTTCACATTTATTCCGTCATGGCTCAGCATCTTGACTTATTTTTATGTTGACCTCATCAGTGAAATGTGCCCTTTGCAAGATGCTGCCTGACTGACATTGTGCTTTCATCCATATGACAGACGATGCTGAGGTGCTGACAGCTGCTTTTATGCCATACAGCAACCTCAGGCACAATGAAAAACAACCTTTAAAAACCATTCAACCCACGATCAATCATAAAACACACATGACTGAAAATCAACAAAAAGGACCTCATCTAAAATTAAAGTGCATGAATTCCCAACAACAGGCTTGAGAAGAGGCATGTAAATGTAAAGAGAGGATGACATAGTGAAGTACTTCAGTTTTGTTTTGTTCTCCAGTTTTCTCATACCTTATTAGAGTAGGGCGGCTTGGCGAGGTTGATGCCATCTCTGATGAGTTTGTCTCTGATCATGATCTTCAGCTTCAGTTTGGGGTAAATCACCAGCTCCCTCCTGTTGCCAAGCGTCAGGTTCCTCTGCGCGCCCATGTACCCACCATTGCGCCCGACCCGGTCACTGTTGGGCTCGGTCCAGGACTTGGATCCTCGCAGTTTGGACTCATACTGGTTTACCATGTGACTGGTATACGTCTCGGCTGCGGGTGGCATGGGCTCCAAGGTAAAGTACAGTCCACTGGCCGTTTCTTTGGCTTCTTCTTTGAGCCTCCTCACCGCGTCGTGAATGCGCTGTCTGTGATGGGGAATATAGACGCCGATGGCATCCAAGTCAGGGTCTCCTATTTGTTTGCACACCTCCAGGTCGTCGTAGCCGTTATCCACGAAAGCCTCAACATACTGGGCCAGCTGAAGGGTCTTCAGCCACTCGTAGACGATGACAGGTCCGTTGCTCGTCATTTTGGATCTTGCCAGATCGGCTCCAACTCAAAGGGAACAAGACGCTGAAGTGACTGTTACTTTTGTGTTCGGCGTTTTGAGCGCATTATAATGTTAACAATGACACGATGCTATTTCCTCTTGTGTTGGAGTCTGTTAACTGACATAAACCATTTTTGGCTCCTCAGCGCCAAAGGTTTGGTTTGCATCCCCAACCATATGAGTCCACGTTGTTTGTAGACATAACATAAGCTGAATTAAAAGCTCAGCTTCACATAGTGTGTGGAAGTGTAACACCTGTCAGTAGTTGCAGATGAACACGTCAGGCTCACTGGACGCAGCTTTTAAATCCAAAATGTGAACAGCACAACGACTTACCACGCGCAATCAATTCCACTTATTATGTCCTGCAGCAACAAAAAGAGCAATCGCCTAAAACTATTGTCATTCAAATGCTCCAACAGAATTTGTCCGTTACGCACGGCAGCTGCTGCGTCTTCAAAGGGGATAAAAAGGGGGTTTGAAGCACGCGCTCCTTTCCAAAAGTCTCCAAAAAAAGCAGCGCGTGAATATGATACATCCACGTAATGTCAAAGAGACTTTAAAAAGACACCAAGTCCGGTGCGACGGCTGACGGGGCACCGAGCTGTTCCGTATCTACGCGTACAGCCGGCGCATCGCTCCGCTGGAACCGCAGCCAAGAGCCAACATGCTCACTGCTGCTCCTTCTCCGTCCACGCCCCCCAAAATTTCACCGTGTCCTTTTAAAAACAGTGGAGCGAGTCCCTTCTCTCTCCCCCTAACTTGTCACGGCGCTCCGGGGCTTCGGCAGGTTCCCACCGACTTGGCCAAACTTGGTCCGAGACGAGAGCGCATCACCGAGCTGCCGTGGGGCTCAGAGGGGCGTCCACGCGGCTGCTGCTGCTTTGTGACACATTGTTATTCCCCCACGATGTGATTTCGTCCACCGTACCTTTCCCTCTCGCTTCCACTCACTCTCACTCACCCTTTCAGCGTATCCACGCTGGGGTTTCTGAACACGCGTGAGCTCCCTCTATGTGGTGAGTGGGGAACTGAGGATGTGGGCGCAGGGCTGATGTCATGGAAGAAGCAGAGGTTCGTCCATCCATCCGTACTGTACGTGCAGATTTCAGGGGGGGGTTGTACCCCTCGATATTACATTTGGACCCCCCCCCAACCCCCAGTGTAATAGTTTAAACTAATGTGTGTCTTTTTAACCAGTAGGCCTACCTTGTAAATTACAATAATATGTAAGTTTCACGTCTCTAATAACGTCACTTTATATAAATAATTACAGCTTTGCTCATTGTTGGGTTTATTTGTTGTTCATTTTCTCAGTTCTTTTGATCAGTTTTGTTCATTTGATGCATGTTGTTACTGAATTTGTTAATTTTTGTTCATTTTCTTGATTAATTTTTCATTTTAGGTTTTTAAAATTTTAATTATTTTATTTTTGTTCATTTTTGTTCATTTTCTTGTTTTTTTCATTTATGGATTTTTGTTTAACATATTGTTATTTATTTTGTGTATATATGTTCATTTTGTGTATCTTCTTGCTTAATTTTTTTAGGAATTTTTGTACATTTCCTTGATTGTTGTTTTTCAATTGATGCATTTATTTTACAGTTTTATTATTTATTTTTGTTCGTTTTTGTGGATTGGCTTTGCATATCGTTGCTTGCTTTATTCATTGTTGTTTATTTTATTGATTTTCTTATAAGTGTAGGGATTTAAAAAAAACATTTTGTTGTTTATTTTGCTAATTGTTGTTCATTTTGTATATTTATTTCACATATTGTTACCTACTTTGTTCATTTTCTTGTGTATTTGTCTGACTTTATGCATTTGTTTTTACATTTTGTAAAAACTCTTGATTTTTCTTTTTACTTCAGACCTTTTTTTTTACATTTTATTTATTTTTGCTCACTTTTTGTTCATTTTGTGGATTGGTTTTTCATATTGTTGCTTACTTTGTTATATTTAGTTCATTTTCTCAATTATTTTTCTCATTTTATGTATTTTTTACATTTTATTTATGTTACTCATTCTTGTTTTTCTTATTTTTTTTTACTGCATGCAATTCTTTTTTACATTTTATTATTTTGTTGCTCCTTTCCAGTCTTCATTCTCATACATCCCATTATCTTTTATATTTTAAGAATGAAGCACACAGAAATGTTATGACACACAGAAATGATATGTGGATGTATTTACAGTAAAAGTTGTAGATATATATCATTATTTATGTTCATTTTCTTAATTATTTTTTTTACTGTTCTAGGTTTCTCACTATTGTTGTTTGTTTTATTATTTTATTTTTCTTTTGTTTATTTTTATGAGTTATTGTCCATTTTGTTCATTGTTTTAATCAGTTTTGTTCATTTTTTATATTTTTTGCCCACATAGTGTGTTTAGCTGTAACACTGCCATATTTTCCGCACTATAAGGCGCACCGGATTATAAGGCGCACTTGCGTCATGCATCCACCAGATGGCGGTGTGCT
>JAQQAE010023275.1:0-10075 GCA_029823295.1 Pseudamia nigra
AAGGATTGATGGATGGATGGATGGATGTTTTGATGGTTAGGATGGATGGATGGATGAAGGGATGGATAGATGGATGGATGAAGGGATGAGTGGATGGATGGATGGATGGATGAAGGGATGGATAGATGGATGGATGAAGGGATGAGTGGATGGATGGATGGATGGATGAATGGATGGATGGATGGATGAAGGGATGGATGATGGATGGATGAAGGGATGAGTGGATGGATGGATGAATGGATGGATGGATGAAGGGATGAGTGGATGGATGGATGGATGGATGAATGAATGGATGAATGGATGGATGGATGAATGGATAGATGGATGAAGGGATGGATGGACAGACAATGGGATGGATGGATGATGGATGGATGCGTGGATGAGGGGACAGACTGACAGATGGATGGGTGAGTGGAACCGCCCTCCTCATGCCTTGGCTCTGATGACATGAGTAATCAGTGATTTTAAGAGGGAGGCTACATGTGAAGCAAATAACTCCTGTTTAACACTGTGAGTAGCAGATGTTTTATTTGTACACACCCTCCCTCATTAACGTTTTCACTACTCCCTAACTGTCATTTGGCACACCTATGAATCACCCCCATTTTCAATTGCAGTGTTACACACTTATATCATTGTGCCTATAAAATGTGTGTATTACATTGTGGCTCAGTAGAGGGTGGTGCACTGCAGAGCAGCACTTGCCACTACACACACAGTGGAATTCAGCTTTCTGCCTTCCTGTAAACTGATATACAGTACTTACTCTAGGCGGGGGTGAATAATAATAATAATAATAATAATAATAATAATAATAATAATAATAATAATAATGTGTGAACTGCTTAGAGATGGAGCATTTTTTGCTCATATTTGTGGTTATTTTGCTTTTTAATGTAATTCATGAATTGGAAATGCTGTGAATTGGGTCACAGCTTAAATCTCTCTGATGTGGATGTGCATTTCCACACCTGTCCACCAGCGGTCACTAATGAGCTTTAAACCTTATCTTCACAGCAGGAAACACACATGTGTTAGTGAAAAGATTAAACATAAGTTCTTGAGTGAAACTATGACTACAGTAGTACATATGACTACAGCTACCCTAACAGCTGTTGACAGATGCATTTGACATTTTTTACTGGATCTCGGGCAAGGATTACTCATATTAACAAATTAGTCCACACATTTGGATTCATTCTTTTCACTATTTTTAGATGCTTTTGCAGTACATTGCCATAAGAAGGTATCAGGCAGCCATCAGGTTAGATTTACCCACAACTGTGTATTACTGTGTTTGAATAATGTATCAAAGCCCCGTAAAATCAGATTGTTTTGCGTTATATGGTTAAATGTAGTCCATATCAATTTAGATTACAAATGCAGCACTGAGTAAAATTCAGCCCCTTTGAAATGCATTGATTTATCATGGGTTATATTTAGAAAGAATAAGATTTTAGGCTTTTATTTGTGTGTGATTGTCATTTTAAGCCAGTGTGATATCCATGCACGCCTGTTCACTCTGGGCTTAAAACACATTAACTCAGGAACAGTTTGACAGAATATGTGGCACAGATGTTCATTGGTTCTGAAGGATGAACTCAAAACACATGGGTTGTCATGCTGGCTGTGACATCATCTCTGTTGATTCTTTATGTTCATGGATTCTTATGAAATTTAAATTCATATTTTTTCACCCATTTTCTTATTTTTCTTCTTTATTTTATCCTTTTTATTTCTTTTTGTTGATTATTTTATTATTTTGGGAGTAATTTTGTTACCTTCTCGATCAGTTTGGTTCACTTACTGGATTGTTTTGGTAATTTTTGAATTATTTTGTTGACTTAGTGTTGATTTTTCTCATCTTTACTGACTTGGTCAAAAATGTTCCCTTTCAACAATTTTGATTGTAGGGTTTTTTTATTAACTTTGTTGCTTATATACCTCATTTTTGTTCATTTCCTTGCCTATTTTGCTCATTGTTTTCATTTTGTTGCTTATTTTGCCAGTTATTCCTGTGCTAACTTTTCTGACACCTCCTGCTAAAACCCCAAAAAGGTATTCATACTGAAAATAAAAATCAAGCAAGCACTTGCCCTTCTGCTCCACAGGAGGTTTCTGTCATCCCTGAGCTGGACTGAGGACACCTGCGTGACCGTCTGACAGGCGAACCGGCCCAGTCAAACTCCCCGACTGCCACTGGCCCCGGAGCGGGTCACGCCCAGTGGGGCTGGGCGCTTGACACCACAAGCAGGAGTCTGCTCCGTGCTGGCCTCCCCACCTCACTGTGTATGTGAAAAAAATGATGAAAGGGTGGTGCAGTGGGTAGCACTCGTGCCTCACGACTAGAAGGTCCTGTGTTTGATCCCGACCGGGTGGTGGGGTCCTTCTGTGTGGAGTTTGCATGTTCTCCCTGTGTCTGTGTGGGTTCTCTACTGGTTCTCCAGCCTCCTCCCACAACCAAAAACACTAGGGGTTAGGATTAGGTGAACTGATCACTCTCACTTGTATGAATGTGAGTGCCACTGGTTGTCTGTCTCTATGTGTCAGCCCTGTGATGAACTGGCGACCCATCCAGGGTGTACTCCGCCTTCAAACTGTCCGTTGGGATAGGCTCCACTGCCCCGCCCCTGTTGCTTATATTCTTAATTTTTCTCATCTTGTTGCTTTTATTCCTAATTTCTGTTTATTATGCAGCTAACATACATCATTTTTGTTCATTTTTTTGCTTGTATTCCTCATTCTGTTCATTGCGTTACTTCATATTACACATCTCTTTAGTCCCGTCATAACTATATAACGCAGGGGTACCCAACTCAGTCCTCTAGAGCCCCTGTCCTGCATGTTTTCCAATTGGCTCTGCCCGACCCACTGTATCTTCCAGTTTCTGAGTGACTGAGCACATCTGATCCACATCATAAATAGTGGGTGGGGTAGAGCCAGTTGGAAAACATGCAGGACAATGGGCTCTTGAGGACCGGAGCTGGGCGTCCCTGACATACTGCAGCACAAACTGATGCATTCGCAATCCACCAAAACACGGAAAATTAGGAGTTCAACACTCAAAATTCTCAGGAGGATCTAGGACGACCCCTGATTAAAAATATTCAATTGAAACCCAAACCCTTGATTAGAATCTTTATGTCGATACCTGACATTTTCCTCCAATTAGTGTCAGCTGAGTATGTATAGTTTTTACTGCAAATGATCTTTTTTTTATCAAATGTGTCACAGCAGATCATATCTTTACATTTGTATGTACTTGTGTTGGTTTGCACTCGGACGACAGCAGCATCAGACACAGTTATTACCTGACATGAAAGCATTTAACAGACGATTCTGATCTGCACATCCGTAGCCAGAACCCCAGCAGAGCAGGTGGCAGCCATTGCACTAATTACACCTGTGACCCTCGAAGAAGAAACGCACAGAGGACGATGGCAGCGCACGTCTGGTATCTTTTCCCTTTCGCCACATACAACCTAATTCTTTTCAGAGTCAGTATGATGATGCCGTTTTCTGCCTCAATAGAATGATGGTTACATTTGAGTGCCAACAAGCTGTTGCAGCATCTAGTTTTAATATTCTTAATTTAGAAAATCACAGTTAACTGTGTATATGGCAGCTTCTCTGGTGTAATAGACAGATTACATGGATGTCCATAATGTGAAAATAATGGAACAAATGAAAGATAAGTGAAAAATCACTACTAATTATTGAGAAGCAGACAGAGACGATGCGATTGTGTAGCAGAGGGATTTATCGAAAAATGCTGTCATTAAGAATACCACTGGTGAGCGTATTGCATACATCATAGGAATTAATAATGAAGGAAATAAGCAACCAAATGAGCAAAAATGACTGCAAATAATTCAGAAAATGAACAGAAATTAATTATATTGACAATGACGACAAAAGCACAATTTATCAAATGATAAAAAATTAACATAGATGAACTAAATAAGCAATAAAATGAGCAAAAATAAAAAGTAAGAATAAAAATGACCAAAAACAGAACAAAATATCCATAGACACGAGTAAAAATGAATAAAATGATTCACACATTGAAATGTATAGAATAATTAAGAAAATGAAGAAATAGACAAATAATAATTACAAAACGATCAGAAATCAATCAAATAAAAAACTAACAGAGCAGAAGGGTTAGGGTTAGGGTTAGGGTACCAAACCAATACCAAACAAAATAACCATGAGCATGAATAAATGTAGACAAAATAACACATAAAATGAATAGAAATGAATAAAAAAACAAATTATTTGAATAGTCAAGGAAAACAAATAAAGCAACTCACAAAATGTACAGTAATGAATCAAATAATCAAGAAAATGAAGAAAATCGCATAAAACAAGCAGAAAAATGACCAAACTGATGAAAAAAAAAAACAAGAACAGTGTCAACACTGGCTTTTTATCTGCCTTTAAATTCACCACTGCTCCAGCTTCTAGTTTATTTTAATATTCTCTATTTGTAAAATCAAATTTACAAGGTGCAGAGCTCTACCTTTCCAGCTTGACAGTGATATCACACGTTTGTCAGTAATGTGGAAATAATGGAACAAATGCAAGATAAATGAAAAATCACTGCCTATTATAGAGTAGTAGAACGAGACAATGGAAGAGGAGCAGTATTATCATGTAACACTGGGGTTTATTAAAAAACACTGTCAGGAAGAATCCGACTGGTGAACGGAAAGACAAATTAACATGAGCACTTTATAGATTTGAGACCTTCTTGTATGTTCATACTAATAATATGACATATGAAATAGAAGAAAACCAACCGACAAACACAAATGCTCGTCCTTGTTTCTTTTCTTTTTTTTTGCAGCTCTTTCAAGATTAGCAATTATCTTAACCACAGCCTTATTTGTTTACAGTAATTGAACTAAAAGCATCATAAATATGATGCAGGCACTGATTTAAAAGCATAATGTCAGTGTTTCCTCAAGCTTTTAGGGTAAAAAAAAAAAAAAAGAAGAAAGGAACAGGAGTTAGAGAGAGTTGTTTTGTCTCATGGAAGGAAAACACACCCCATCTGATAAAACTCAAAACAAATCATAAATCATCAGACACGTCTCCGATAAGAGTTAAAAACAGCTCAGGGAATCAGAGATCGTATCGGATGTGATTGTGCATTATAGAGTCATTTGTCTGCATACATCACCAGTCAAACCTTTGGAAGTTTGGACACACCGTCTCCTTCGGTGTTTTATTTTTATTATTTTCATCATTGTATGTTAACACTGACAACATCTAAACTGTGAATGAACATGTATGGAATTATGTAGTAAACAAAAAAAGTATTCAACAACCCAGAACATGTTTGTTATTTAATTTTTTTCTTGTTTCCTTCATCACATGGTTACACGCAGGTCACTCGCCCTTCGGCAGACTTTTACTACGTGACTCCTGAAAAGTACACATTACTACTATTTTTAATAATCACATGAATGAATCGGAAGGTCATCATTGCGCATCATAACTACGTACATGCTAAAATGTCTGTTTCGCACAGAACAATGAGGAAAATGAGCAAAACACTGAACAAAATTATCATGAACCTGAATAAAACAGAGCAATGCATAACATAATCGAGGCAATCAAAAAATGAACAAAATAATTAAGATAATGAACAAAAAGGAACTAAATAAGTAACAAGATGAGCAAAAACAAACAAAATGATCAAAAAATGAACAGAAATGACCAAAAATTGAACAAAACAATCATGAACATGTACATATTGTATACTGTGTAATAACTATAAAGTCCATTCATTCAAGCAAAAATAATTCACAAAAAAACAGAAAGTTATAAAATAAAAAAGGAAAATGCACAAAATAAACAAGAAAATGTACACAATAAGCTATAAATGAACAAACTAACCCAAACTAGGTGTTGACATGTGCATCAGCTTTTCACTGTTCAGTGTTTACTGAGTGATCATATGGATGAATCAGGGGTCAGACATCTCCATTCATCATCATGACACATTAAAATGTCCTTCTCACACATTATCATTTCTAAACTGTAACAGATGAGGTAGACGATCACAGAAACCCTTCAGTCTTCAATCCTAACACTGATTCCCCTCCGTCACAGTTCAGAGAAGTTTACGCTTTCTACGTCCCGCTCCTTCTCTCCTGATTGGTTGGTGAGTGAGCAGTGAGTGATAAGCACAGCTCCGTCCTAAAGATTAATGCTCGGTCCAAATTCAAGGGCTGCAGCCGACATGGGCTGTATTGACGTCATCGCTGAGCGCAAAGGCTGCCGCATTTCGATGGCTGCCTCAAATGCGGCCTTCGTCGGCCGGATAATGACGGATACAACCGATGGATCCATCACTGCCCGCTGTATCCCATAATACGTTGCACACATGACCGATGGGAGTACTGTGGAATCAGAGCGATATGAGGAATACATCATTAAATAACAGAGTATTTCCAATACATGAATTACATTAAAAAGCAAAATAACCACCATCTCAAAGCAGCAGCTGGTCGGCAACAGGCGCCTCTGTCATTACGCAAGGGTAAGAACAGCTGTGCTAATTTATGCAACCATTACGTGTAGCCAACGCAGACCACGAAGACTGCAGCCCACGTGGGCTGCAACCCTTGAATTGAGACAGTGTAAGCACTAAAATGCCTTGAGTGCAGTACAAAAAACATGCTGATCACTGAAAATGCTGCGTTCCACAGGATTTGAATGGAAATAAGACACTACCGGTGCTAAAAATGTTGCCCTTGTGTGGATTCTAACTTCAACTTCATATTTTTATGAACGAGTTTATACAGACCTCAAAAATGATGGATTTTCACTTTGTGGGGCCTTTAAACTCCTATGCATTCTAAGAAATGCATAGATGATGAAAAACAATCTTCTGCATATCTTGTAAATAGTCAGGAATTGAAATGTTAACAATGTGTATGCGTTCACCTTTAAAGTGTAGGATTTGACACAGATGCTCGATGCGTAACGCTTTTTTACCGATCGGGAAAAACAGATGAAAGCTCTCCGTTATCTCTCTCTCTGCAGGAGGCTCTTAAATATAAATGTGGGGTATAAAACAAGAATCAATCCTATTTGCCAAGTTATAATTTAAGACAGATGAGCACCATGCAAAATATAAATCTTATAAATCTTTTAGCTTAAACATGAAAGATGTTTTGCCGTGTTGCGTGTTGTTATGAGTGCCGCTCATCCAAAGGGTGTTTTTGGAGAAAATGTCTTTTGCGGCTTGATGAAATCCAGCTCTTCATCTCTACTCCCACTGGTTCTTCTGCTTCTTCATTTTAAAAGATACAGACAAACAGAAAATTATAAAAATTACTGGACTTTTCATTTGCATTTTCTCTCAAAGCCCATCTCCAAGAGGTTACATTTAAACACAGCTTAATTATGGTCTTCAGTGTTGTTGTGTAGCCCCGTTTTCCAGTCTTTCCAGCATTTAAAAGTGAAAAGACCAGTCTATTTTAGGAGCAGGAACACTGAGCATATTTTTGTCATCGTATTCAAATTCTGAGAGCAAAAATAACTTTTAAAATTAATAAAAATGGAAAAGTAAGCAATATAGACAATGAAAAAAATTATAAAATCAACAAAATAATCAAGAAGATGAACAAAGCATTGAAAAGAAATACAAACAAAAATAAATCAAATCTACAAACATTAAAAAAATGAACAAAACAATCAAAAAATTAATTAAAAAATGAAAAACAATCAACAAAATAGAGGGAAAAAGGCAATGAAAAATGCAAAATTTATATAAAAATGAACAAAAGTCATCAAAACAATCAGGAAAATTAACAAATAAATCCAGATTATAAACTGAAATTGAAATAGTAGAGCCAGGTGCCTGGACCAGTTGAGGTTAGTGGACACAGGAGAAATAAAGCAAAAGAATAGGGATACATTAGATGACACAAACAAGCACTGGACCGGTCCAACCAGAGCCAGAGAGACCTGTATGAAGGACAGGGAGAGAGAGAGAACAGAACTACAGGGAAGACACGAAGTCAGTAACACAATAAGATGACAAGGAATTATGTACGAGGAGAAAGAGACTGTTTGAATGACCAGGGCTGCGCACCGAGGCCGATGTGGGGGGAACTTAAAGGTGTAATGCCGCTGTTGGCCACTGGGGTATTATTCACTGGGCTCCAAGATGTCCTGACTCCCACAGAGTTGGATTGGATTTCCATCCATCCATTTTCTACCCCTTAATCCTCGCAAGAGTTTGGGGGGGGGGGTGCTGGAGCCAATCCCAGCTGACTTAGGGCAAAGGCAGGGTACACCCTGGATGAGTCACACATAGAGACTCACCAATGGGTGACATTACAATCACTTTGTCCACAAACATACTGTATATAGTCAATGGTTTGAATGTAAGTACAGGAAATAATAAACTTTTCTATGATATTCACATTTTTTGAAAAGCACCTATACTTCAAACGTGCCTGGTTTATTGACTATTATATTTCCATCCTGTTCTAATGCTTGGAACAAGAAAACACTTTGAAACTCACTCATATTTTGGTGTTTGTTGGTTGTGTGGTTTGGTATATACCTCAAACAGTCAAATACAAGTTCATTATTATTTCATTTACAATTTTCAACTTGGCTGAACTCCTTTGAAAATGGAGCTGTACATAAAGTGACAACCAGATCTGCTCGAGGCATGGCTCGATGTGTATTTAAAACAGCATCTCATAAAATTAAATGTTTGTACCATTAGAGCAGATGTGCAGTTCCTTCATGGATGAGAACATTTACCACACTGTGTGTATTTGTTTTGCCTGCTCCCCCTAAGGAGGGCAAAAAATGAAGATCATATGATTGTCCTAAGATCCTCTACGAGATCTGTGTCGGCCAGCAGCAGCCGGTGGAGTGGAAAACAAGCTTAGCAGGACCAATGCAACGGTCAGGCTCAGCGAGTTCACATCAAAGCTCATACTTTATGTGTAACAAACATAATGTACAGTACTTCAACTTGAGCCAAGCGTGGGTTACATAAATCTACAATCTGATAATATGTATGATTGGACGAGGTGTTATCTGGCATGAGTCATAGTCTGATTGACCAGAAAATTAATCAGAATAAACTGTTCATTATAATGACATGCTGTGTGGGAGGGAACATACATGGTGTTGATATGTTATGACAGTGGAAAGCCTCCTCAAAGCTTAACAGTGTTCAGCAGAAATGATGTTTAGCTGTAGTAAACAAAAAGCTCTCTCATAACCATGAGCACACAAAACTATGTGAAGAGCCAAGAATTAGCTATTTATTTACAAATGCAGCAGAGCAAAAGGAACAAGCACAGTTACATGCTAACAATGATACCCAGAGGAGTTGTGCATGTGGGAAATTCCTCAAAATATAAAAAACTGGAGGAATATGCTCTCTTCCGATTGTGTTTGGCACATGATTCCAGCTTCTGAACACAGTATTTTATATTGTCTGTCGTAGCGTTAAATATAAACTAAACACTGACTAGAGCATGCAATTGGCATTAGTGAAAGTCTGGAGCATTTATGGAGATGTTAATCTTATCTTGACAAAAAAAATCATATGACATCTAAGGCATGTGAACCAGACAGAGGAGGCTACTGTTCCTTTCTTTCTTTGTCTTTTTCACAGAATTTTTGTTCTAGGACCGCAACAACAGATGCTTTTAGATTAGCTTAGAGGAAAGAAACAAAAAGAAAAAAAGAAGAAAAAAAAGGAAAAAAGAAAAAAAGAAAAAAAAAGAAAAAAGAAGAAAAAAAGGAAAAAAAAAGAAGAAAAAGATTAGCTTAGAGGAGCTTGTAATGTAGGCAAACATACAGTATGCTGTACACTCACCAGACATTTTATTAAGTACACCTTGCTGGAACTTGCTGGCATCGAAAACACTGGAAGACGGGGATACGGGACGTTGCATATGTTAGACATTGTTTTTAATTAACTACCGTAATTTCCGCACTATAAGGCGCATCTAAACGCCGTCAATTTTGTCCAAATATGACAGTGTGCCTTATATATGGACTAATTCCAGTCAAGTCCCGCACCATT
>JAQQAE010023276.1:0-10075 GCA_029823295.1 Pseudamia nigra
AATAAAGTTCAGCTGTTGTATTAGGCTTTTTCTGACATTTTTGTAGCCACATCTTCCAGCACAAGCCATGGTCCACATGGTCCAAAGCATCAAAGGGATGTCATTGCTCAAAGATATCAGTCAAATGAAGGGTCCAAAAGAATTTCCAAGGAATTAAATGTACTATGGAACACAGTGAAGACAGTCATCATCAAGTGGAGAAAACATGGCACAATATTTTGGTACACATAAATATGGCACATTACCAAGAACAGGACGTCCGTCCAAAATAGATGATAAGATGAGAAGAAAACTGGTCATGGAGGCTGCCAAGAGGCCGACAGCAACATTGAAGGAGCTGCGGAAATTTCTGGCAAGTACTGGCTGTGTAGTACAAATGACAATAATCTCCCAACTTCTTCATACTATATGTTTGGGCTATGGGATAGGGTGGCAAGACAGAAACCTTATCTTGTGAAGAAAAACATCTAAGCCCAGTTTCATTTTGCAAAAAGACATTTGAAATCTCCCAAACACGTGGAAAAATGTGTTATAGTCTGATGAAGCCAAGGTTGAACTTTTTGGCCATAATTCCAAAAGGTATATTTGGCGTGGTGTGTAGCGGTGTGTAGTCTTTTGACATCCACTGTACATACAGGGGTTCAGGGGGGGGAGCTACTGTAATGTAGTAAATAAAGCTATAGACATGCAACTGACACAAAATTATAGTGGAAAGTCTTCTGATTCAGTAATGTGACCATGGATTTGACATATCTTCAACATTTATGGGACTAGATCCAGAAGAAAACCACCATTATGGAAAAACAATTTTTGATAATAACTATTGAACAAATAGTAAAATAACACCAAAAGTGACCATTTGTATAACTTTTCTATTTGTTTTCATTGTCACATCCCACTCTGAAGAGAAACTGAGCTGCCTTGGTGGAGGTCTTTCTCGTTAGATGTTGGCATTACTTGGTTAGGGTTGGTGGAAAATGGTTAAGGTGAGGGTTATACAGAAAACACAGGAAAACATACGTCATGAAATGCCCCAAAACACGCAGCATAAAGCAAAACATGAACCCTTATCACATGTGTGAGTGTCTGTTGGTTTGATGATGACACCATATTCCCACTGCCTCTATCAAGGGCAGGGGTCTCAAACTTGTGCCATTGAGGGCCAAGATCCTGCAGGTTTTCTGTCCGACCAGTCACTGAAGCAGGTGAGTTCACTGATCAACAATCATGGGGGAGGAGCTAATCAGTCAAATCAGCTTGTTGGAGACTGGTTGGAGAGAAAACCTGCAGGGTGTTGGCCCTCCATGGCACAATTTTGAGACTCCTGATCTTGGGTTTCTTTAATTTAGTTTTATTTTTGTTTAGTTTAATTTAACAGGAACCATGCAAAAAAAGTATGAATCTCATCAGAAAAAATATGGATTTGTACCAGATTCAGCCCTTGGACAGCTGAGCACAATCTGAAAAAAATACAACCAAGATAGTAACTACACAATACTAACAAAATACTGACTACATTTCAAAAAGTCAGATATGCATACCTGAAAACACAACCAAATTCCCACACCATCCCACCTTAAATTCACACCATAAAACATTCACATTCATATAAACACACTCATCAGCTCACAAAACTAGATGGTATGCAGATGAGACTGTCCAGTACTGACAGTGCTGGTTTCTTTAAATCCATTCCAAACATCACACAAACACATGTGAAAATCTGCAGATGCTTTCAAACTGTCTTAGAGTTGTTTCTGTTCCTTAAAGGTTTTAAATCAAAAGGGAGATTGTACAGAAGACAGAGCTTTTTGTAGGGCCTTTCTCTAAGCTAGCATGCATATCTCTTAAAGATGTGCTCCTCTGATCTGAAGATGTACAGTTTTTTCACAGTGGAGGAGTGGCAGGATTATGAACTATTTTCAATACAAGCTGAACATCTGCACACACAATTAGTTTCTCACAGCTTAAAAATTTGTGGTTTCTTGCTCTAGACTGTTGATGGCTGATTATCAAGTGATCAAATAGGTTTCAGGGTCATCTCATCTGCTTGAAATCTACAGGAGACATAATATTGGTGTGAGACTGTACCAC
Source organism: Pseudamia nigra (assembly GCA_029823295.1). Taxonomy (NCBI): domain Eukaryota; kingdom Metazoa; phylum Chordata; class Actinopteri; order Kurtiformes; family Apogonidae; genus Pseudamia; species Pseudamia nigra. The sequence continues at coordinate 2,095 of JAQQAE010023276.1, forward strand.
TGCATTTACAGGCACCTGCAATGTTTCAGATTAAAGTCAGATGGGTGGAGTCTCACCATAGCCGCTGACAGCTTTAGTACTTTCTGTCTTGTTACATTTGTCATATTTGAGTTATGAGTTACCCACAGTCCTGTTGTCAGTTTTATGTACAGTATTAAGGTTATCTGGCTGTGGGTTAGGGGTTAGGGGAGAAACGCTCGACTGGTCTGTGGGCTTCTCCCTCTTTTGTTTCTTTTTCTCTGCTCCCTTACATTTTGTATGAATGTTAATGAACATAGGCATAGATTTCAGGGGGGATGGTGGAGGTTCATCTCAATATCAACATCAATATCAATGTCCATTTGACACCCCCCCTACAAAAAAAAAACACACTTTAGTTGGTACTGTATATTGCTTTCTTGTCTCTTCCCGCTTTAAATTGATTCATTTAATTTTATTGGTTATTTTTTTCATTGTCTTATTTTGTATATTTTTGCTTCTTTTCTTCAACTTGACTCATTTTCTTGACTATTTTCTTTGTTTTTCCTCATTTTTCTGGTTATTTGGTTCATTTTGCACATTTTCTTGGTTAGTTTGTTCATTTTTAATAGAACCGAATTGAATTTAAAGAACTTTGATACATTTTGGTCAATTCCTCGATTATTTTCTTCATTTTTGTTTATTTTCTTGAGTACTCTTTACTTTCACTAATTTTCTTAATTACTTGGTTTGTTTATTCTTATTAGTTTTCTTGATTATTTTATTCATTTTTACTCATTTTCTCAGTTATTGTGTTCATTTTTACTAATTTTCTTAATTATTTTTTCATTCTTATTAATTTTCTTGATTACTTCATTAATTTTTTAGTCAATTTCTTAGTAATTTTTTAATTTGTTCTCATTTTCTTGATTATTCTGTCCTGTCCAATGTTCAGACAAAATCTATGCCCTTGGTTGTGAGTATTATTGTGAACTAAAACATGGCTTAACACCTGGCCAGCAGCCTCTATTTCCCACGTCTAACGAACAGAATTGGGCAGTAATCAAGTATATTTACTCCCTTACACATACTTGAGTAGTTTTTTCCCATAAAATGTACTTCTGAGAGTAGTTGTTTTGCAGAATACTTTTTAGTCAGTTACATCTGTGATGAAAACTTCTCAGTTACATTTGGCCACAGCTCAATGAATAGGAATAAAATATGTTGAAATAAAAAAATTAGCAAAAATAATCAATTCAGTTAAAAGATGAACAAAATCAAGTTACAAAGTGTATAAACTAGTCAACAAAATGAGCTAACATGTATAAAAAATAATCACAAAAATTAACAAGATAAACAAAATAGGCAACGAAATAAAAAAATTAACCAAAACAACAAAGCCCTCAGAGAGCGTATAGACCTCATAGTGAAAACCTACCATTGTAAATTGAACCTTTGCTCATTTCCCGCATATCTTGCAATTTGAAAGCTAAAAATTGGTCCAGAATCCACATCCTGGTCCAGATCACCTCCAGTATCTATCTGGTTCATCCTTGGCCCAAGGGCTACCTCTGGTGAAAATTTTATCAAAATCTGTAGAGTAGTTTTTGAGTAATCCTACTAACCAACAGACAAACAGACAAACCAACATGAATACGTACCTGACCCGGTATGTTTAAAATAACTCCAAAAATATTAACATTAGAAGACGAACCTAATTGAATTTGATTTTGTATTTTCTTTTCTGTGAAAGGAAGTCATGTTTTCATTTTTGTTAATTTTCTTGATTTGTTTTCATTAATTATCCTATTTTTATTCTGTGTACTCGTGAAGTGGCAAGCAGGGAATTGTGTTCACCCCTGTGTGTGTGCATGTGTTCACTGGACAACTTGAGAACCCCTGGAGATTTTCACCAAACTTGGTGGGATTATCATTTGGATGGATATCCCAAGGTGATTAACTTTTTAGACCGAAAGGTCAAAGGTCAAGGTCAATGAAAATATAAATAGGTAGGTGTCTGGAGGTGGTTCACTTCTGGAGTGGACATGGTCAAGGTCAAGCGCAAGGTCACATGGAAAACACATTTTACATCATGTCTCGACAACTGTCCATGCTACAGAAGTGATTTTGGTCTCAAAATATGAAGTCATGTTGAAGTCATATGCCTTCATATCCACAGTAATTTTTGATGATATCCCATCAACAAATGGAGATACAGAGTTAATCTTAGCCACAAAATAGCTGGAAAATTATGTGTTATCTGATTGAATTAAAAAATATGATAGAACCCAAATGAAGCCATAAAATGACTTCAGATGTGGATCATTCTATGTATTGACTATTTTCTAGTTTGTCAAATATTTATAATTATTTGTACATTTTGTGGCTTGTCATATTGTCTTGCCCTAACATCACACGAAAACTAAGAGAATAAGCTCCATGTTCATCCTTAAACACATTATACCTTTTACATTTAAATAGAGAGACACAAATATGGAGATGACAGATTTATTTCCTGGGTCTTGATGTAAAAATCTGTGTAAGGCTGCATTAGAGAACGGGGAAGCGACTGCAGAGTTAATGAAAAATCCGTTTAGAATGGTGAGGGTTGGACACGTTACAGCAGGGAGACTAAAAACTGCAGAACTGGAAATCCACCCAACCCCCTGCCTCTTCTCAGAGCACATGAGATGATCACGGATTTGTCTTGGGAAAAATGTTTGGAAAAATTAATAGACAATGGAAAGAGACCGAGAAACCGAATAAATTATAGTATTATATTATAAATAGTTGAAAGAAAGATGATGCTTAAACTCTGGATGGTCTCACATCATATATTTAAAGACAATAATTTACCAATGTTTACAGAGTTTGTTCATAGAAACTCTCATAGAAAGTTAAATTAATCATGCAATTTACTTTCTGTCAGGCTGATCATTTATGTTCATTTTTCTCATTTCAATATTTATATTTTGCTAATTGTCATCATTCATTTTTTCTCATTTTGATGTCATTTTTGTTACTTTTGAGACTCATTTAATTGTTTTTGTTCATTTTTGTCATTTTTTTGTATTATCTTCATAATTGTCTTAATTTTCTTGCTTGTTTTGTTTATTTTTCTTCCTTTTTTTTGCTCCTTTCATTGCTTATTTCCATCAGTTTCTGACTGTTTTGTTCAATTTTTTTAGTTTATCCATCTTCTAGTTCATTTTATATCATCTCTATTAATTTGGGGCAAGAATTTTTTTTTCTTCAATTTTGTGGGTTTTCTTGATTATTGATTTGTTTCTTTTTCGCTACTTTTACTCCATATTTTTTAATTGTTGGAAATTTTGTTGCTTATTTTCACTCATTTTTGATATGGAAAATAAAATAAATATTTTCTTTAGTACTTCAATTTACTTAATTGTTTTCATTTTCGATACTTTTTTCAGTTTATTTCATCTTTATTAATACTGGACAATTTTTTTCAGGTCTTCTTCAATATAGTTAATTTCTGTCCAATTTGGTAAATATATTTTGTTCACTACCTTTATTACTATTGTTCATTTTTCCTCACTTTTTCTCAGTTTGTTGTTTACTTGGTTATTTGCCTTAATTTTTAAATTAATTTTACTTAATCTTTTAATCATTTTTTGTTTATTTTGTGCATTTTCTTATCTGGATTGATCTGCGCATTTTTGTAGATTTTTGTTGATTTTATTACATTTTTGTGCAAACTTTTACTTCATTGTTAATTTTTTTTTAATTTTACTTATTTTTGTCAATTTTTTTTCTGGATTTTTGTCCATTTTGTGGCATATTTTGTTCAGTTTTTTAATTTTTTGTGTTCATTATCACTTCATTTTGGTTCATTTTGGGACTGTTGTTTGTTCATTTTTGTCCATTTTGTTGATTATTTTATTAATGTTTTTCTTTTGTCACTTATTTTGTGCATGATTGTTCAGCCAGTTGCGCATTTCTTTATTATTTGAATTTTCTTGCATATTTTTATTTTTTTCCACATTTTTCCTCCTCTTGTTGTATATGTTATTCATTCTGCTGCCTAGTTATTTTTTACTGTTATTTTGCTCATCTTGCTTAATGTTATTGATTGTTTGTTCTTTTTTTCTCTCTATAAACATATACAGAAAAGGTAGAATGTGCAAGACATTGTACATTTCCATGAGGATGCAGCAAAAAAAGTTCAAACAGAACCTCCGCCCTCATATGACGACACTGTTCTGTTTTTCTGTGCATGATTTTTTTGTGGGAATAAACCTTTTTCACTCGAGTTAAACCCTGCAAAAGTACATTTTTCTATGATACTTTCCATAAAATCTGCAAGGAAAGTGTTGTACCAATCCGGGGAAAGAGTCAAGACAAAATAGTGCATGACTGACTGACAAATTATGACTAAATCTTTATGCTGCTGGTGCCAGATGGCATTTGTCATGTCTGGTCTGGAACATTTGTATTCCGCAGATTGTCTGGATTGAGAGAAACAAACTTCAAGTAGGTGGAAAATGTGGAAAAGCACGGAGTTATGAAGATAATTTGAAAATGATAGACAAGGTTAGAGGAGGAGCGTTGCGATTATTTTGTTTGTTTTGACTGGCCCCCAGGTGTTCCCATGTAAACTGGACTTGTACAATTTGTGACCGTGCAGCTGCCACCTGTAATGTAACATAAGAGTCTCAGCGATTATGCAACAATGTGAAAAATGACAACAGTTCAACATAAGAAAAACATTCGTTCCCAAGTTACCATGACGACTTATTGATTATCATGTGATGCATTGTGTTATTTTGTTTGTTTCTGTTTTGATTGTTGCCATTACCAAATCCAGTTCCAGTGAAGCTGGGACGTTTGCAAATCCTTTATAACCTATATTTAATTAAATACACTACAAAGTCAAAATATTTAATGTTCAAACAGCTAAACTTTATTCATTTATTTATTTATTTATTCCAAATATTCACTCATTTTGAATTTGATCCCTAGAGCATGTGACAGGGCAGTAGACAGGAAGTCAAACACTTCAGTCCAGGCAAGGGACAAAGTCTATGAGAAGGTGCAAAACTTCACCTGGGCTTCTTCCTCCTGCACTGACACACCTGAAAGAGCAGCTGAGTTTATGAGGCTGAAGCTTCTGAACTTGGAGTGATTATAGGACATTGGGAAGCACCATAAACATGGTTTCAAGTAAGTTTTTAACACTTCAGATCATATTCACGTAGTTCTATGTAAATTCAGATTCCAGTCATCTGCCTGTCTTTGTCTGAGATGGGAGATTGTGTCAAACAAACTTCAATTCCAGTGAAACTGGGACATTGTGTAAAATATAAATAAAAACAGAATATAATTATTTGCAAAACCTTTTCAATCTATATTTAGTTGAAAACACCACAGAGAATATATTAAATGTTCAAACTGATAAGCTTAGTGGTTTTTTGCAAATATCCACTCATTTTGAATTTGATGCAGCGACATGTTCCAGAAAAGCTGGGACAGAGGAATGTTTACCATTGTGTTACATCACCTTTACTTTTGAAGGCACTTAATAAACATTTAGGAATGGAGGACAATAATTGCTGAAGCTTTTAATCTATCCCACTCTTGACTGATGTACAACTTCAGTTGCACATCAACTGAAGTCGTACATCAGTCAAGTCGAAGGTCTCCGTTGTCATATTTTGCACTTCATAACGTGAAGCACATTTTCAATGGGAGACAGGTGTGGGCTGCAGACAGCCCAGCCTAGTACCACCACTCTTTTACTACAAAGCCATACTGTGTCTTGACATTGTCTTGCTGGAATACACTGGGAAGTTTCTGAAAAAAACAATGTTTGGACAGCAGCATGTGTTGCTCCAAAACCTGCTATGTATCTTTTAGCATTAATGGTGCCTTCACAGATGTGCAAGTCAGCCATGGGGCACTAAGCCCCCACCCCCGCCCTAATAACAACCTGGATGGTCCTTTTCCTCTTTAGCCCAGAGGACACGACATCTATGATTTCCAAAAACAATTGTAAATGTGGAGTCATCAGACCACAGCACACTTTTCCACTTTGCGTCAGTCCTTCTCAGAAGAGCTCAGGTCCAGAGAAACCATTGGTTTTTTCTGAGTGTTGTTGATATATGGCTTTAACTTCATATGGTACAGTTGTAACTTGCACTTGTAGATGTACAGTAGTGATGAACTGTGTTAACTGATGATGGTTTTCTGAAGTGTTCCTGAGCCCATGTGGTAATATCCTTTACAGAATGATGTTGGTTTTTAATGCAGTGCTGCCTGAGGGATCAAAGGTCACAGGCATTCAATGCTGATGTTCGACCTTGCCCCTTACTTGCAGAAATTTCTTCAGATTCTGTTTTGATGACATTATGGACTGTAGATGATGAAATCCATAAAAATCTGCAATCGTACTGTACATTGAGAAACATTGTTTGTAAACTGTCGGACTATTTACATCTTCAGCTTTTTCACCTGTTTAGGCATTATTTGACTCACATATACATATAAATTTGAAGTGTAATTCCTCTCTCCGGCCTTTAAGTACCGTAAGCTTTGTAGTGAACCACTGTGCACTTCAACATCTAATCTTAACTCTATCTATAGTTGATAAAGATCTACAGTATATTTTCACATAGCAGTCATTCCACATAGAGTGCTGTATCAGTCACAATTAATTTTTGTTATTTTTTTATTAGGGTCTTTATTTTTCTTGATTATTTGCTCTTTTTGGCATTTTCTTCCCATCTGTTGTTCATTTTTATCTATTTTAATGAGGCTTTTATTTATTCATTTATTTATTTATTTATTTATTATTGTATTTTGTAAAATGCATGGATTATTTTCTATTTTGTTTTATTTTGTGCATTTTTATTCATTTAGCCATTTTGTCCATGTTTGTTTTTATTATTTAATTCTTTATCATTCATTTTGTTCATCGTGTTATTAATTTCTTTCCATTTTTTAAATTCAATTTTTATCATGTTATTTATTTTTGTGTATTTCTTCATTATTATTTTATTTAATTAAATTTGATATTTTCTTTTTTGGTGTTCATTTCTGTCTGAATGAATTTTTCTTCATTTTTGGATTTTGTCGATTTTATTTATTTTTTGGTTATTTTAACGTAATTTTCTAGATTATTTTGTTGATTATTTGGTAGATTCATTATGGTTTCCTTTCTACTGATTTTTATACATTTTATTTCTTATAGTGGCTCATTTTGGTACTTCCATTATATGTACATGTGTTACTGCTGAACATTTTACATACTGTATATCCAAATCATGGATTTTGCTCAAGCTGCAAAATGAACAAAATCAAAAATCAGCAAAACAATCCACAAAATAATCTGCAAGATTAATAAAATAAATCAAGAAAATTAGTAAAACTGAGCAAAAGAAATACTGGCTGCACTGACATTAAATCAATAGTCATTTTTGTATTCATGCTCCTTTGTCACTCCAAATATCTGCCTTCAAATGTGAATTAAATACTGATTTTACATTTATCACAAAAGTTACTGTTACTTGTGCTTTCCTGAACCAAGTAACCAAATTTAGCCATAATGAGCAGAATATAAAAATTAATGTTTGCAAAATGAGCGACAATATTTAAATGTAAAAAAGATATGCAAGAATAAGAGGTTGCATGACCTGCAACAAAATAATCCACATTACAGACAAGGATGATAAAATAATCTATTTAATGAATGATAATGAATTAAATAAAAAGGAGAAAATAACCACAGTATTCACTACAGTCACTTTGTTTTGTTGCTGGATCTTTCCTGTCATTTTTGATGATTTTACCCCAGTTATATCATTTTTTCTTCTAATAAAAACTCAGCTAAAGCACAACGCTCATTAAAATATCATCATTTACTTTGACTCGTATTTGCATGATAGAGTATGAGCACAATATAATTTCTGTTTTCCCCGACAACTATTTTAAAAACACAACAACAACAACCAACAACAGCCACTCCTCAGGATGGGTCTGCAATACATTCCAAAAGAGATCACCC
>JAQQAE010023277.1:0-10074 GCA_029823295.1 Pseudamia nigra
TTTTTTGTATTAGAAACACTTTTCTTTTATTGGTCGGATGAAATATGCTAATTTTTTGAGATAGGGATTTTTGGTTTCTCTTTACTTTTTTGCCAAAATCATCAATATTAAAACAATAAAAGGCTTGAACTACTTCAGTTGTGTGTAATGAGTCTAAAATATATGAAAGTTTAATGTTTATCAGTACATTACAGAAAATAATGAACTTTATCACAATATGCAATTTTTTTGAGAAGGACCTGTATTCTTGCCTGAAAGTTTTAATTTGAAAAGTTATTGCCTATTTCTTTATAAGTTATAACTTTATAAGTGAAGTTTAAGCTATAACCAAATACACTTTATTGATTTAATTTCATCTTAATTTCAAATTTTCTTTCCATTCAGACTCAAATTTAAATGCATTTCATTAATCCAAATCCTGGGAAATTGTTTTGTTAGAGCAGCTTAAGTACAAACACTATTACAATGGTAAGTTACAAGACAAAAGAAGCAGAACTAGTCAAGCGTTTTAAAAGGCTAAATACTGTCTGCGTGGCATTACCATAAATACATGAGGTGACAATGGGTGAAGAGATTAATACAGGCTGATTAATGCAGGACAGTTAACTGTACAAGTGCAGAATAAATGAACTGTTTTAATGCCAGGGAACGTGACACTAACCGACAATGGCCTGATACCTTTACAAATGTAAAAGGGTGTACAGTTGTGTAAGTTGTATATTTAAGTTATACATTTATATTATACAGTTCAGGTAAGAATTATTAGCCCCACATACAACTGCATGATTTATTTTTTTTTGCAGATTTTTTCTCAATCGCTGTTTAAAATAGTGCCAACTGTGCCAGATTTTTAACAGAGCATTTCAAAGGATGCCATTAGAAAGAGTAAGTTATTTCATGTGCAAACAAAAACAGAATTATTATTATTATCATCAATTTTATTAATGCACCATTGTATTCATGGTCTTTTCTCATTTAATAAAACTAGTTGTACAAATACATGTATGATTGCCTTTATGATAAGCCCCAACATGTGGGGTTTGGTCACTTGACTGATTATTGTGAGCCGTCCCGGGTCTCAAGAGACTTTTTGTGAAGACCTCACAATTCCAAATCACTACCCCTCTGTCAAACACACCCGACCCTGTAAAAAGACACCACAGCTTTGGAGAAAATGACATCTGAAGAATGCCACGCCTAAATGGGATCGAACACTGGAGGCCGAGCGGACCACCAGCCAACAGACCACGTGTAACAACTAGAATCCAGCAGCCACACATCCACCTCTTACACCTCAGCAACAGGTTCCAACACAGCACCCAATGGCACACCCAAAAAAAACCAATACATGGAAAGACGTAAGCATTTGGATTAGTATTTCAACAATGTATGGTGCTCACATTTCTTGTCGTTGTTTGGTCCATTTTCTATCTGATTGAGTTTGGATATTCATGAAAAGGCAATGAGGAACAATATATGAGTGGTCATTTGCAGAAACCACAAACCGCAGCTGTAATTTTACAAATTAATGTAGTGGGCTGTTATGAAATCTCTTGAGTGTATTATCCCCCAGAGGAACTGACCATTTCATTCAGGCTACAACCCACGGAACAGAGACAGAACAGAGTGAGGCTGTGGGGAGCTTATCACCACCGGTGTCAGTTTCAGTGCACTAGGTACCTCTATAATGTCATTTTTCATTGTGCCGGATAGTGCAGGGACTGGCAGACTCACAACTATAGTGTCTCAATACTTCTTCTCATGACTGCTAAACTATAATAAATGCATTAATAAATAAAGTTTTCAAAAATAGCTCATGCATCAAACAGGGTAGGAGCATCCTGTCCCTGTTTTGGACACGTGTATTGTTATTAATTTTGGATTTCTTTTAATAGACTGTCACATAATCCTCCCCCGATTCCTCACGATCTGCCCACACTTTGCAAAAATCAGAGCAGAAAATCATACTGAAATAAATTTACAAAAAATATACAATGTGCATTAAAGGGTCTTCCGATTGACTGAGCGAGAGAAGTGGATGAAACAAAAATGCAAGGAAGAAAAAGGATGTTCTCATTTTCCTGTGCGTGATGGGAGAGTTGAGCTGTCAGTAAGGAGGTTTAGGGAAGAAGGGGATAAAGGCGAGCCTAAGCTTATTAAAATACGAAGGTGTTGAATAGCCAGATTATAAGAACCCCTCCCTAATTTCACGAGCAATGCAGAAACAGTGCTGTCAGTGCTGAGCAGAAATGCCGCAAACAAGTTTTAAGCTTCTATCATCATTCAGCAGGCCATGTTTTCCTCATTTGCATTATCTTTTTTACACCAGCTAGAGGAGAGAAGGAAACTCTCAAGGCATCTTTTCCATCCTCTCTGGCTTAGTATTGTCCATTGTTTCTCCCTGCTCTGTTTTCACCCCATGTCTTGCTCTGTCTTGACATCTAAATCAGATGTTGTAGCAGCAAACGGTGGTTGGTGGTTCTGTTAACTCTCAGTCTGTAACCGGTGGCAGATGTGAAAGCAGCTGCTATGACAGAGACAAATAATTGCTACACACTCTTCACCCACTTCGGCAAAAGGAGCAATGAGAGTCATGAGGGCTGCAGCTACGACAGTGTAATCCATCATGTCTGCTAACATAATAATCAAGTAAATGTAAAACAAAAGTATGTCAGCTGTGATCATCCAGATTTTAATTAACATCTGTTTGTTCCTACCTTCAAACATGACCCATGAGAGCATTTAGAAAACTGAGCCCCGACCGGCAAGGTTTCCTTCTCAATCAGGGACCAGCAACCTTTGCAATCTGAAGAGCCATTGTTGGAGAAAAAGTAAAAAAATTAAATATATCTTTAAATTGCCACCTTATCGTGTGCCTGAGTGACCCCGTGTTGTCGGGGCAAAATCGCCCCTGGTAGGGACTCCCAAGGCAAATTGGTCCTAGGTGACAGGTCAGACGAAGAGCCTTTCAGAATACCATTATATGACTCAGCCTCCTTGTGGGCCCACCACCTGCAGGAAGGGTCGTAAAGGTTTGGGTGGCAACGAGAGGTCGTGGTCCAATCCCTGGTTGCCAAAACCAGCTCCAACTGGGAAGAAGCCCTGGGGCAGACCCAGGACATGCTGGAGGGAGTACATGTATGCATCTCGGTTGGCATTGGAGTGCCTGGGGGTCCCTCCCAGAGGAGCTGGAGGAGGTGGTTGGATGAATGAATTTTTAGAGCCAACAAAAATTTGTCCCCTGTGTTTATTTTGTTAATGTTTTTGGTCAAATGTTGTTCATTGCTGTGTTGATTTGGTTTATTACATACTTATTTTTATTAATTATTTTATTAAATTTTAACAAATTCTTGACCTTTTCTTGATGGTTTTCATCATTAATGGTCAGTGCCTTGATTATTTTGTCCACATTTGTGTCAGTATTAGGTTGTTATTTTGTTCATTTTTGCTGATTTGGCTTATCTAGACTTAGCTTATTTTTTTAATTCATTGTTTATTTTATTTTTATTACTTTATTCATGTTGGCGCTTTTGTAACTTCTCATTCAATTTTTTGCCAATTCATCTGATCATTTTGTTCACTTTTTAATTTTATTTAGTTCTGTGTCTTTTTTTTGTTTAATATTTTACTAATTCTAATTCATTTAATGCTTGATCTGTTAATTTTTTTTTAATTCATTTTGTGGATTTGAAAAAAAATCTATTTAAATTGCTGAAATTAATTCAATAAATCTGATCCTTTGTGAGATCAATGAGCATAAGTTACTGGTTACTTTTTAATTACTTTCACCAAAATAAAGAGTACAAGGCATTATGAAATGGAAGAGTGCAAGAGTGTCATGGAGAATAATTCTCACCTAGATATTACCCTCGTCATCTGCAATGAATAAGGAGGTAAGACACTACACACATGAACTCTTTTTATGCACTGATCAATTTTGAATTTTGAGCATTTTTTCTTTCAATATCTTTCAGTCTAAGAAAAAGTCAAAAATACAAAATTCTATCCTTTTTGTATTTAAATTAAAACTTTTGCTCTGACCATTACTGTAAATTTGTCCATATTTAATTTTACAATGTGTCCATACCTGTGTGTTTAGTCATAAAAATCATACCATAGGAGCGAGAAGTGAAGTTTTAGTCAAATCATTGTAAACCATGCTCTAAATAGGCCTGGGAAAAGAGAGAGAGCAGCACCGAGGGAGAGTGAAGTAAAACTGTGCAGCTTCTTTACCAAAATACATGACTAGATCCCGATGTCATCAATTATGTTTTACATTGAGCTCAGAGTCAACCGCAATTCACTGGATACATTCATTATATTTCCCAGCCCTACTCAACACCACTGCCACCGTTTACTTTTCATTCAGGGACGTGAGGATTAAGGTGGGCACGTCATCCTTCTCTTCAGGTTCGGGGGAGAGGTCTGGGTGAGAGACAGAAAGCAAAAAATATACAGCATAAAACACACGGAACAAGAAGTATAAAACATGCACACCTGAAATGGGATTGTGGAGGTATCATAAGAGCAGGAACCCAGGTGAGCGCTCTAACTTAAAGTCAATTCCCTCGGTGGGCATTTAGAGGTACTGCATGCTGGGTGTTGAAGCATTTCCCCATAGACCACCATGATGAAAGAGATGTCTGTAAAGCTGCTGACAGGACATCTACAGCTGCAAAAAGGTCAGACATGATTCCTTAGATGAACAGCTTTTGTAGCATGAAAGTCTGAAATGTTTTAAATTCCTCAAACATTGACAAAATACATTTTTAAATCTATGTGGACTGAGTGACTGTTGGTAGGGTAAAGAGTAGGACGTCTCTTTGCCCTGTGATGCCAATGCAATGAGCATAAAATGGAAGCAGTACTGAAATAGAACTTTTTGCTTCATTGTCAGTGAGCATCTTTCTGTAGGGAATGAATGGGTGCCATTTTGTCTGTATTCTGTATCTCCTTAACAATATTACACTTGTAAGAGCACCAATCCTGTTTGTAAAGCATCCTTAGCTGGGACTGGAACCCTGGTCTCGTAGGTGGAGCTATGCTCTGCTACTTCTACCATATCCATACCCTACCTCCTTCCCATAACTGTAACCTTGATAATGTTAGTACAGGAGGGGCCGCTAGAGGCCACTTCATGCATGTACAAGCAACACATCTGGTCGTTTATTGGTTGGACAACACACTCAAGGTAAAGTCAGGTCAGAAATTCCACACTTACATGTTCTGCAGTGCTTGCTCACCACTGATCGGTTTTAAAACTGTAATACTTCTGATGTACGAAGTGCATTTGTTAAGAAGTTCAAAGTTAATTAGAAGAAAAATCATTACTCTTTGCTGGCCACAAAACTTGCAATCAATCAAAGACTCAGACAAGAATATGAAGTGGAAAACAGGATGGCAAGTTTACAAATGAAAATGGTGCTTTATTTGAACAGATGGACTGCAATCACCATATATCTTGCTGAAGAATGCCAGTTTATTCCCAGGAGAATATTACCTAAACCTAATTTGGCAAACTAATAAGCAGATGGGCTCTGCCTAATGTTGATTTAAGGACAAAATATGTACATATACTTCAACACGCGGTGAACGTGAGCTATTAACGAACCCCTTGGAGCTGAGATCCATAGCAACTTTAAAACTGTAAAGGTCAGGCACAAAATACTAACAACCAGTATTCAGCAAATAGAAACAGGTCAAGATCTATGGTTGGATAATGTTATGGAATGAGAAGTGCAAGGACCTTGGCAGAGGTTAAGGTTGGCATTTATTTGGTAAAAATATGGATTGCAGATATGGTCAAACATTGCATGGATTTTGTGAAAAATGTAAGGTTCACAGCTCAAGTTGATCTATTGAATTCATCTTCAATTTAGTTCATTTATGAAAGACATCCAACGAATATCTGTATTTGCACATTTTATTAATAATTTATAAGTTTATTTTTACCTTTATGAACACCTCTAACTGGAGAATCAGCCTTTGTTTCCCACGCGTGTACCTTAGTGATCTTTTGTTGATTCTTCTTGGTTAAGCTTAGTCACATGGAAGTAGTGTCAGAACGTGAAGTGTTGTGATGTGTGAAGGTGCTTAGTCATGTCATTGACTCATCTCAGTGTTAATCTGTCTCCATCTTGCTGGTTCTTCCGATTGTCATCCATCACCACCCGATGAACACACACATTACACAATCTTCTGATGGAGGGAAGGATAATAACGAGGCACGTTTCTAGGGGTCTCTCTGAACCTCATGTCAGACCTCAGAAAACACTGAATGAGAAGTGAAAGGTTTCAAGGACCTCAAGCAAGTACTCTTCATTTCTCCTGAGCATCCTGACCCACATAATGGAGAATCCTCACAAACTGTAAATACTTCAGGAGATCTACTGTAATTGCCTCCACTACTGTGACCACGCTTTATTTATCTGCCTCTCCGAAGAATTACTATTGTTCATTATTTATTGCATTTCAATATATTTTCTTAATTATTTTTGCTATTTATTAACCTCCACAACATGCAGGTATTGGTTTCATGATGCTGTATTGCAAAAGCTTCAAAATGGTTGATCAGTTTTCTTGAAATTTGCCGTGGTTATTGGTAACTTGAAGCAGCACTGTGGAAGAATTGCCTGTGGACTCCCTCTACAGTTGTCAAATTGTAATTGTCTGTTACCACTGTCTTTGGGAACATGTCCACAGGCACGGCAAATCAGCAAAAATATTATCATGCTATGGCTACTGATAACATAAAACAGTTAGCAGATAGCTACAATCTATAACAAAATTACAATGCTTGATTTACTGGCATAACTTAAAGGACTAAGCAACTTTTAAACTCACTTTAAGTGTAGTTTTCTAGCTTGTTTGCAATATTTGCACTTGTTTCAAAATAGCAGGAAATATGCATGCTAATGAAAGCAGTAACTCATAACGAGTCAATCAACAGGTCATACCCCAGGAGTGGCTAACCGGATTCATGGTACAGAACAGGACAGTGGTAGTCTTAGTTTTGAGATAAGAGGTGCTTCTTTTTGAGGGGGTCTTTTTGCCATTGCTTGTACCAAGAGAAAACGTGTTAACTTGAAAGACTTTGAGCTGATTTGCTTAAGACTTGCCACAATTATTATTCTGTTATCTACATCCTGCCAACAGTATGTGTCAAAGAATGAGGTCAGCTGACGACCTGAATATACTGAATGACCAGGTTATTCCTTCAATGGATTTTTTCTTCCCTGATGGCACGGGCATATTCCAAGATGACATTGGGATTCATTGGGCTCAAATTGTGAAAGAGTGGTTCAGGGAGCATGAGACATCATTTTCACACATGGATTGGCCTCCACAGAGTCCAGGCCTTAACCCCATTGAGAAACTTTGGGATGTGCTGAAGAAGGCTTTGCACAGCGGTCAGACTCTACCATCATCAGTGCAAGATCTTAGTGAAAAATTAATGCAACACTGGATGGAAATAAATTTTGTGACATTGCAAAAGCTTATAGAAACAATGTCACAGTGAATGTGTGATGTAATCAAAACTAAAGGCGTCCAATGAAATACTGGATTAGAGGGTGTGACCTTTTTGTTTTGTGGCAACTTTTTTGGCCAGGCACTACTGAGGAAAGACTTTTTTTTTTTTTAATCACTCAAAAAAAACTACAGTTATTTTGCAGATACCTGGTTGTCATAGGTAACCAAATGACCTCTAGTTTGCTTAATTATCAGTACTTTTAAGGTTGAATCAAATCTTTTCTTTTCTTGATTACTTTGTGCTTTTTTTTGTCATCTTAACTATGTTTTTGTTCATTTGTTGATTAGTTTGTTAATTTTGGTTGACTTTGCTATTTTTTCAATATTTGTTAATTTTGTTAAAGTCATTTTCATTAATTTTGTTGTCTACTTTGTTCCTTTTTTATTAATGTCGTGATTACATTTTGCGCATTTTGTTCTTTGCTGTTCATTTGACAATTTTGTTTTGTTCAAATTTTGTTCATATTATTCTTCATTTTGACCTTGTTTGCCACATCCCATTATGTTTTACATCTATATGACAAAATATATAAAGTTGCTATGATAATATGAGAATTAAACTTCAGCAAAAAAACATATTATTACAGTTCATAATAAATGTCAGGCATCTCCACAGAAATGAGCTTATCTTGAAAAGCTTTAGGACCTACTGGTATCAACAGTAGAGCATAATGCAATTGTATGAAATACTACACTGTATACTGTCAAAATATATGTCACCATATCGTAGAGCCCTATTATCCAGTGTACTGCAGCCCCTGTCACATATGTGTCAGAGATTCCACATGTTGGCATGAGAGGAGTGTGACATCTGGTGCATCCAGCTGCTCCTCTGAACCCACGTCTCTGTGGCCGTGGACACTTTTTTAGACATGACACTCAGTGACAACTCTCCTACTGCCTTGCTCAGCTTATTTCTTAGCTAAATGCAAAGATAATGTGTGAAGTGATGTTATGAAGTGTTTTTTTCAGACCTGTGTGTGATTCTGCATGATCTAGTTTATGGACATATATCAATCTTTGGTCCTTTGCATGTACATGAAGAAACAAACCAACCTCAGCCCAATCACATGTTTTGTCAAAGCCCTCGGGCATGTCACCTTACATGCAAGGTGCTCGTTGGAGTGGATATATGAAGTGCGAAGTGTACAATTTATTCCAGAGCAAAATTATGAGGAAAATGGAGGATGTCCACTAGGTGATGTTAGGCTAGATGTTAGATGGTAGGATGTTAGTAGGAAAGTTGATAGGAGGTGGTTAGGGTGGGTATGGTGGCACAACAAAGCCAGGCAGGAGCCCACAGTTAATTTCTTTTGTCATTGTGTTTTCCACCTCACCATAACCTGAATCTTAATCCCAAATCTTAAGTAGTTTTATGAATAAACTTAATGAAGCTGTAATTCTCATCCAGGACAAGTGACAATGCACATCATCATGGAAGTTATTTCACTGTCTTTCTGTATCAGGAGAAGAAAAACATTTTTGCATTTTACATTTGATTTCTTTTTGAAGTTCTCTAAGTCTGCATGTACTTCAGTAATGTCCAGTCTGAAACCTTTTCTGCTCCAAATGTTTTTACTTGTGGTTTTTACTGCGTGCATGCATTGAAATTCACGTAAAATTATACTGCAAAGTACTGCATTTAGCAGAGCAGAAAGACTCCTCAAAGCCACACACAATTTAATTTTGTTCATCCATTTGTTATTAAAAAATAAACTTGCAATGGCTTTCAAAAAGGAAGAGCAGACACTACTCATATTGTTGTGTTTGGAATGGACATTAACTTGGCAGTAGACTGGAGACGGGGCTTGTAAGAGGCTGAGTTGATATCTAATTTTTTTGTACCTGCTTGTTTCTCTATCTTTGAATTAAATGTTAAATTCACTATTGTATGTGTATAGTGCCAAATATAACCCAAGATTATCTCTAGGTGTTTAACCGTTCAAGGCTGAAGCTTCAAAGACTGTACAGAAAGCAAACCCAACAGAACCTCCGAGAGGAAGCCAGGACCAGGGCTCTCGTAGGCGGCCGTCTGCCTCGACCTGTCTTCAGTCTACACTCACTCCCAAAAAAATAATATACAATCCATAAAAGTTGTGTCACTGGTCATTTCCAAAACACTGAACTGTCAAACCACATCGTGCAATGATTGGAACAGTATGGGTCCATAGTCCCTCCTTGAATCGCCACCTTATCGTGGTGGGTGGTTTGTGTGCCTGAGTGATCCTGGGAGCTACAGTATCTCACAAAAGTGAGTACACCCCCCACATTTCTGCAGATAGTTAATTATATCTTTTCATGGGACAACACTGAAGAAATGACACTTTGACACAATGAAAAGTAGTCAGTGTTCAGCTTTTATAACAGTGTAAATTTATTGTTCCCTCAAAATAACTCAACATACAGCCATTAATATCTACTGTAAATCACTGGCAACAAAAGTGAGTACACCCCTAAGTGGAAATGTCCAAAGTGTCAATATTTTGTGTGGCCACCATTATTTTCCAGGACTGCCTTAACTCTCCTGGGCATGGAGTTCACCAG
>JAQQAE010023278.1:0-10074 GCA_029823295.1 Pseudamia nigra
ATGATGAAAATTACAAACCTCTCTTATCTTTTTAAATGGGTGAACTTGCACATTTTTACATTGCCCAATAGTTATTGTCCCCACTGTAATCCGTGTAAACCCTCGAGATGGCTGTGTGTGATCAGCAGTTTGTCAAATACTCAGAGCAACAAACATGTCATGTTCAAAGTCATGTAAATCACCTTACTTCCTCATTCTCATGCTCGATTTAAACTTCAGCAGATCGTCTTGATAATGTCTACACGAATAACTGCTGCCATGCGATTTACCTACTTAGGGCGCATTCAGACTGGGACTGTTTGGTCCACTTTATGTAAATGAACCTTGGTCCGTTTCCACGGATAGTACGGTTCGTTTGGCATGATGTGAACGCTTACATGAACCCTTCAAACTGGCCTGTTTGAAAACTGTTTCCAACGTGAATGCAAATGGACAATCCAGAAAACCAAAGACAGGAGGCGACATAGAGCGCTGTGCATGTGAACCAAGCTGAATGAAGGTGCGACATTTCTCTGCATTCTCCGCTCAATCGAACAGAGGCACCCAGGCTATCCTGCGTCAACCAGCCCTTATGTACCTAATGAAATGGCCAGTGAATGTATGCTCTCACCTGTAAGATGGCCTAGCTCTACGACCCTAACCCTCCATCTTGCTCTTCCAGGTCAACCTTTAAGGAGTTCTGCACCCGGTACCGGAGTGACCACAGGTTCATGGCCTTCAACAGGAAGAAGGAGCAGGAGGTTCTGTTCAACCACTACATGTCCTCCTTAAAGAAACGGGACAAGGAGAACCGGGCCAAGCTGAGGAAGATGAGATGAGGACGAAGCTTCCAGGACTCCTGAACCGAGCCCACAACGGATCCAATGCTGGTCTGATGAAAGGATGGCTGGATCCCGGTCTCAAACAAACTGGACCAGAACCACAAAGGATGTGAGGATGTGGTCTAAGAGAATCAGACTCAGAGACACTGGACTGAAGTGGACGAAAAGACAAAAGAGCACAAAGCAAGAGGGTGTCCATTTATCTGTTTATCGTCTGTTCGCAGCTGTGTTTCCATAAAACTGACCGGAGCGAATCGAACGGAACTTTTCAAACGTCGCAAAAAAGGAAAAGTTAATGTAAACCAGTCACGTCTCCATGAACAGGTTTGTAGTGAGTAAACTAGTGTGTAGTGTCGTCAGAAGGTGGCGCTGTAGTCTGTGTTACACATGAGTAGCAGAAGTCGAGTAAAATGTCCATTTGAGACAAAAATCAATAATTATCACAATAAATGTCAGGTCATTTGTGGTTTTAATAAACATTATGTACGTTCGACAGCTCAGCGACTCAGATCTGAGTGACATCAGCGGATATTATTGATTATCACGATAGATGTTAAATTGTTACTTTATTCCAGTTTAAAGCTGATTCTGAGTCAAAGTTGAAGAAACCGCACGATTATTTATGGCTCTAATTTAAATGTGAGTAAAAGATGCAACAAGACAAAAATGCAAAGAAAGAGGAATAATGTATGACGCCGGGATGCCAAACAGTGAACGTGACATTACAAAATGACAAAAAAAGATATAAAAGATAAAAAAAGTAAATAGTACAGAAGTGTAAAAAGATGACATGGACGAAATGGGACATTAAAGGTTAAAAAAGACAAAAACAAAGTAGTAAAATGTACAAAAAGTACAAAATTGATGTAAAAGATAAAAAAAAAGACAAAAATTATGTAAGACGTGAAAAAACAAAAGTTGACCTAAAAGATACAAACCGCACTCCCAAAAATCACATAAAAGATGCAATCTGACAAAAACATTAAAACACACAAAAAAGCACATCTTGACTTAAAGTTGTAAAAAAAGACAAAACTTTAAAAAAAGATAAAGGTGCCATAAATGTAAAAAAAATTACCAAAAAACACCCAAAAAGACAAAAACTGACATCAAAGACATTGTCGTATTTTGTGTTTTTGAATCTGTTTCATCGTGATAATGTTTGTTTGTTTTTGCCATTTTAAAAAATCTTTAGCATCATACACTCCCTGGCCACTTTATTAGGTACGTTTCATGACTGCCAGGTTGGCTCCTTCTGCCTTCAGAACTGTCTTAAAGGTGGAGTCTATGGCTACGTTCAGGCTCCAGGCAAAATCCGATTTTTTTTTTTTTTCACCATACACGACCCATATCTGATTTTTGTCATGACAGTCTGAACAGCACAAATCTGATTTTTTTCAAACCAGACCCAGGTCTCTTTCATATGTGTCCTAAACCAGATACGTATCCGATGTTTTTCAGTCATGTCGCGTTTCATCCGACTTTTACAGACGTCACACTTCTGTGCCGGAGGAGGCGGGACGCGGCAAAATCGGATGCGAGCAATGGACTCGGAAACACTCCCGACTCCAACTGAACAACAACTTCAAAACTGATTGACACGCTGACTTGTGGAGCATCATATTTACTTCTAACACAGTGCAATGCGGGTCACTTCAGAGTCTGATGGGTGTCGCATTTAAAATATAATGTGAACAATCGCACAAAAAAAATCAGAAATTCGGAACTGAGCATTAAGACGTGCAGTGCTAACGTAGCCTATGGTGTTAGCAAACTACCCAGAAGATGATCGTTCATGTCGGACTGATATAAACGATTCCATCTACATGAATAAACGCATCGAGTTGCTGCCTTGTGATTGGCTGATTAGACATTTGTGACACTGCAATGGACAGGTGTACCTAATAAAGTGGCTGTGAGTATATTTTATCTTTCTGCAGCTTTTGTTGTTGTGACGTCTATACTGTATTTTCCAGATTATACGTCACGTTTTTTGCATAGTCTGGCTAGGGGAGCAACAAATACACCGGAGCGACTAATATATTAAATTATTTTGATGATTGGTTGTTTGTCACACTGACAGCCGCTAGAGGGCGCTTTAGGCTTGTGTACCTTCATCTGTCGCATCTGTATTACTGACAATTTAAAATGTAGACATTACCGGTAACAATAATACCTGCCATCAGCTGAACACCCGACGTGTCGGCGCCGTCACTTACCCGGTGAGGCGGGAGGCGAGCCGCCAGCTCTCGCTTCTGGCGTCAAGCGCGCAGCCGCTTGATGCGCGTTCCCAAACAAATGCAACGTGTTCTCCAGAGCGACTTATACACCTTTTTTTTTCTTCTTCACTATGCATTTTTTGGCTACTAACATTCCGGAGCGACATATCACCTGGAAAATACAGTACGTATTTATCGTCACACCTTGTCATTTTTGTCTTTTATGCCCATCTTGTTTTTTGTATTTTACATCCTTTTTCAGTCTTCATCATGTTTCATCTTTGCTGCATCTTTTACTTTTCATTGAAACCACACGTGATCCCCTGGTTTCTTCAACTTCCAGTCAGGACCAAAAATCGGCCTTTTAACCGCAATAAAATATCAATTAAACATTCATTGAGATATTAAACTGAGCTTCGTCGTGGTCAAACGCCAACAGCAGAGCGTTTCATGAATCTTGATTCGAAGCAAAAGGATCAAATGTTGGTTCGACATTAAGACATCCATGAGTAAAACGAATCATTTTAACTGGCATAAGAATAAAGTAGACTTTACTTCATCCTTAAAAGGTGTTTCATCTTGTGTAGAGACTTTTTTTGCGAGGCTGATAAAGTTTTTGAGCGTTTATGGAAACCCAGCAGCTGTTTCTCTGGTCATCGTTGACTCGGTCGTGTTTCTTCCTCTCAGTTTTCTGTAAATGTTGAACTCGTTCCTCATGTTTTGTCGTTTTTTTCACTGTTTGAAATAAACTCACCAGCTGTCTGCACCGCTCTGTCTGTCCATTTATTCATTTAAGGGCCTGTGATGGGCAAATGCACCTTTACTGGGTTTGGGGGCTTGTATAAAGTCTAGGTCAGGGGTGTGCAACCTCGGGCTCCAGGGCCACATGTGGCTCTTCAGCTCTTCAAGTGGGTCCTGTGGCTTTGACCACTGATGGAAGTAACACATCTGCTGCCCGCCACTGACTGTAACTGTGTCATTTTTTTTCTGACATTAGGTCCCACAACCCAGATGATCGGTGAGAGGAAGTGGGCGGGACTTAAGCTCTAAATCGTCTTTGACCTTATTCCTTGAAGGTCACAGGTACATTTGAAATCAGCATAGTCTGTAACCCAGCAGTATATGACATTTTGAACCTCACTACATAACTAATTAATATGTAAATTAGATGGTGGTTGCCATAGTAACCCTTCCCCCTACCCTGACTACCCATGTGCCAGGTTTCATTAATTTGGATCCAGAGATTTTGGAGATACAGGGCCAAACTGACCCCTCCTTGAATCTCCACCTTATCATGGTGGAGGGGTTTGTGTGCCTGACTGGTCCTAGGAGCTATGTTGTCGGGGGGCAGTTCATCCTTGGTAGGGTCTCCCAAGGCAAACTGGTCCTAGGTGATAAGTCAGACTTACTGTAAGGCCCATTTATTCCCTACGCAAGTGCGTTGTGTATTACACGTTGTCAAACATCACTGGCATTTATACTCCAACGCGTACTTTACGTTGGCGTGGATGTACACAATCCATCCACTAGTGGGCAGTGTGGAGACTTTCCTCTAGTGTGGAGTTACATTGGATTTATGTCTGAAAATACTAAGTGAAAATTTTTTTGTCAGGCATCATTATGCTCTCCAACATTTTATTTGTTCCCTCTAATAAGTGATCTGGTCCGTTTATTCGATATGGACATAGTTTTACCTGTGGGTAAGTGTTTACATGAACAACACTCTTTCGTACTGCTCGGTGAAGTTGTAGCGCGTCCGAAGACTAGCAGTTAGTTAGCATCCCCTTCGTTGTACACTGTTCGTACAAATATGGTTGCATCCTGTTTTTGCCTCCAGGATGTTGTCCAAGATGTCACTAATATATGCAGTCTATGGCACAGACTGTCCCCAAAAAATTGAGCAATTTCTGTTAATCTTTCGGTGTTTTACGCTGCGTTCTGTTCTTCTTCTACTCTTTCGTGAGCTGTACTGCGCTATAGCGCCCCCACAATTTCCGGTGGCACTGCAGCATTTTCTACATTAAGGACAGATGCATAAGCCCCTCGAAAACTGAGCAAACCTGTAACGTAATGCACGCTGAGCCCGGAGGGAAACGCCCCCTCTGCATGCGTATGCAGACTTAGCACAGAGTGTAAATGGGACTTAAGAGCAATTCAGAAGACCCTTATGACTAACCCTTCCAGTGGGCCCACCACCTACAGGAAGGGTCGTAAGGGTCCAGTGCTGTGTGGTTTGGGTGGTAGCTGAAGGCGGGGGGCCTGGGTGGTCCAATCCCGGTTGCCAAAACTAGCTCCAACTGGGAGGAGGCCCTGGGGCAGACCCAGGACACTCTGAAGAGACTAAGTCTTTCAGCTGGCCTGGGAACTTCTGGGGGACCCCCCAGAGGAGCTGCAGAAGGTGTCTGAGGAGAGGGCAGTCTGGGCTTCTCTGCTTAGACTGCTGCCCCCGAGACCCAGACCCGGATAAGCGGAAGATGATGGATGGACAGGCCAAACCGCACCCCCCCCCCAAAAAAATGAGAACAAAATGAGAAGAACTAAAGCAAGGTGAACAAAATGATCACGGAAATGAACAAAAAAAGGACAAAAATCCAGCAATCAGCAAAATAAGAAGCAAACTGAATGGAAAATGAACAGCAAGGAAGAAAAGAAATGAAGGGTCATTTTTCTGTTCGCCTTTAAAGGACCTGGACCCGTCGTCTCCTCAGTTCAGGTAGAAATATGAAAATGCTCTCGACACTCGTTTACGGATCCTCAGATGTGTAAATGAACTGAACAGATTTCTGTGTCAAAGCTCCGGAATCCTTCTCATTTGTGCATATTTCGTTCCTCAGAGCCTGAAACCTGTAGCAAACCTTCACCACGACGGGGTTTTTAACATTCTGACTCAGTGCATCGACAGCCTGGGTAATATCCAGCATTATGGCGGAGTTGGCAGGCGTCGTGTAAACACAGCGTTGTGTGAATGGAGACGTGTGTGACATGCTGATGTTCTTCCGGAGGTTTCAGACATGTTAACGGCGTACTCAGAATAAATGCCTCATCTCGGGTTTTCAGGGCAGTTTGTCTGTTTTTATGATGAGAGACAAACGTTGTCTCGGGTAAAAGATGAATTAAAGTCTGCAGTTTGACTCTTAAAAACTTCAGCATGTTCTGGAGCTTAAAAAAAAATCTAAACGGAGGGGGGGGGAAGTGAAAAAGTGTGAGGCCCAAGTTTCTTCATTGTGTTGGTGACTTTGTTCATTTTTACCTCCTGTTGTTGCTTATGTCGCTCATTTTTGTTATTTTCAACTTCTTTTCTGTTCATTTTGTTGCTATTTTTCCTCAATATTCTTCATTATGTTGAGATTTTTGTGTATTTTTTTCTCATTTTGTTGCCTTTTTGCTCAGTTTCATGTTTAATTGAATTGAATAAAGTTTATTGATCCCATTAAGGGGAATTAATTTATTTTGTGCATTCTTTTAGTTGCTAATTTTTCTGATTTTGTTGCATATTTTGCTCATGTTTTCATTTTTTTTTTTGCTTATTTTGCTCAATTTTGTTTATTTCCTTGCAAGTTTTGTTCAACTTGCCTCTTTTTGCAGCTTATTTTAAAATAAAATAAACATTTTATTATTTCTGATTTTGTTGCTTATTTTGCCCATTTATGCTCATTTTCTTGCAGATTTTGTTCGTTTTTGTTCACTTTGTTGCTGATTTTGTTTAACTTGCCTCTATTTGCAGCTTTTTGTTGCTCAAATATTTTCATTCAATTTCTGATTGTTGCTTATTTTGCCCATTTTTACTCACTTTCATGCAGATTTTGCTGATTTTTAATCACTTTGTTGCTAATTTTGTTCAACTTGCCTCCATTTGCAGCTTATTTTGTTCAAATATTTAATTATAGATTTAATTTCAGAGTTTGTGGCTTATTTTGCCCATTTTTGTGCACTTTTTTGCAAATTTTGCTCATTTTTGTTCACGTCGTTGCTAATTTTGTTCAACTTTGCCTCTATTTGCAGCTTATTTTGCTTAATTGTGCGACACGGTGGTGCAGTGGGTGGCACTCATGCCGCACAGCTAGAAGGTCCTGGGTTCAATCCCAACACCAGGTGGTGGGTCTTTCTGTGTGGAGTTTGCATGTTCTCCCCGTGTCTGCGTGGGTTCTCTCCGGGTTCTCCATCTTCCTCCCACAACCAAAAACATGTACTAGGTTAATTGGTTACTCTAAATTGTCCATAGTTGTGAATGCAGATGATTCTCTTGTCTGTATAGTCATGACGTCTCAGCCTCAAAATTGTGAAGCTCCTAGCGATAATCAGTGATTATGATTGGCGCTATTGAATTGAAAAAAAATTAATTATTTTCATTATTTTATGCCACGTGTCACCATGAAGACGCAGTTTGCAGATGCCCAGTGTAGGTCAAACAGCACACAGAGGCTGTTTTTGTTTCATTCCCTAGGGGGCGCTAATGGTCCATTTTTCACCACCTGTGATGTTTCTAAAATCCTCTAAATTCAGATTTTTCACCCGGTTCAGCTCTCGGGCCGTAATGACACAAACAGCCGGTCGGGTCATCAAACTGTCACTGTGCTGATGTTGTCGACTTCAGTGTGACATTTGTTTGTTTGTTTGCTTGTTTGTGTTGATCTCTTGGCTCCAAGGCGTCGTTTTCGCCTCTTATATTAAAACTGTCAAATCACACTGACAGGAAAAATGTTTTCTCCAGACGCGGTGCTCAGTGTTTTACCAGAAAATTACCTGTCAACTCTTGGTGTGTTTGTGGTAATTGTTGAGTAAATTCCTCTCTATGTATGGTCAGCGACTGAGGGGACACCCCCCCCACAACCCCCAGGTACAAACCCAGCTTTTAGCCTCCTCCTCGGACTGAACACACACTCTGCTGCACATGTGTATGTTGTAACAGTTAACACTGTCTTAAAATGATCATTTCAGTCCTTACTAGAGGGCATGCTGCTGTTGCCATGGTGACAGCTGTGGTCCTGATGCTGCAGCAGAGACTGTAAATAGACGGGGTTCAGTACGGTGACACACTTTTCCCCCCGCAGGCTGCAACGTGTACACGTTTTCATGTACATGTAAACTCCACACAAAGACCCCACCTGGTGTTGGGGTTGAACCCAGGACCTGCCCACGGCACCACTGTGTCGCCAAGAGTGTGAAACGATTAAAAATTAATGAAGTACTAAAGAAAATGAGAAAAAAAAATTAACAAAATATGGAAGAAAATCATAAAAGTGAACAAAGTAAGAGAGTAAGAAAACTTTGAAAAAAATAAAAAAAAAACAGGTAATAACAACTTAAATAAACCACTCATAAAAATTTAAAAATATTAAGAAAATTAGTAAAAATATAAATTATTATTTTATTGAATAGTTAATTCATTGATTATTTTGTTTTGTATTTAATCGATTTTTTATGATTTTCTTCATTGCTGTTTCTGTCTTACATTTTTTTGGATACTTTACTCTTTTTTCTAATTTTATGCATTTTTGACCATTTTATAGTTTTTTTCCCCCCTCATTTTTTCTTTTTATTGCTAATTTTGTTAAATTTACCAGATTTTCTCTCTGATTTTGTCACTTATTTTGCTGTTTCTTGTTCAGGTTGTTGCTGATTTGTTTCCATTCGCCTCCCATTGTTTTGCCCATAATTTCATTTGTTAGCTATTTGTTCATTTTTTTGGGCATTTTGTTCTGTATGCCACAGCTTGGAGCTTATTTTGCAATTTTTTTTTCTCATTTTGTTGCACATTTGTCTCATGTTTTCATGTCACTGTGGAACTTTTATTCTTTTTTTCACTTTTTATTGCTTTTTTCCTTATTCCACAATATTGAGGTTTTTTTGTTCATTTCTTCTCATATTGCCCTTTCTCTCTGGTCCCGTTTATGAACTAATGCAGAAAAGCCACAGATCGACACCTTCGTGATCCAGCATGAACACAAAATGAAGTTCTGGAGGCCAAAATGTCCAGCAGGAATAAAACTGTCCCCTGTTCAAACCGAACCTCCACCCGTGAATCATTTGTGAAGAAATCTCAATCAATCAATCAATCAATCAAACTTTATTTATATAGCACCAATCAAATCTAATGAAAATAAACATCTAAGCCTGTGCGTGGTGTGCGCTCACATTGCTCTACATCAGCGTACGATGGCAAAAATAAGATGGAATATATTAAATATCAGTTGTGTGGTTTTCTCACTGAAGCGTGTTCACTTTGATTGTTTTTATGCAAATTACCTCAAATATGTTGACCCAGCAGAGTGTGCATTATGTGATCAGAGCGTCGGGGTGTGCATTAGTGTGTTAAAGTGTGTGTTCGTGTGTGTTGTTTATCATTAGGCTCCGGTCGCTGACACTGTAGAAAACTATTTGAGTCGTTCCTGTTCCACACCGACTTTTATTACGTCTGCTGTAAAATGACTCATATCCTTATAATTAATGGCTTAAATTAAATGTTAAGTTCATCTTCGTTATTTAAACAGACATGCAATATGATCGTTTGTGTCATGAATAATTTACTCGCTGCTCTCGGTTCCTCGGTGCACGTTCATCAGCCTCATCAGAAATGTAAACTGACTCCTGTTCGCACTAAACACTGGAATGTGGTTTTGGTGATGTGGATGGAAGTGGATTCACTGAAACAAATCAGTGCTGATGAGGAAAGGCATATGTGAATGCGATCCAGAAACGCCACCGTCTTCTCTGGACCAAAGCTCATTGGTGGGATTTCTGAGTCATGAAGCAATCCCACTCTTGTTGTCTTCAGTGGGTGTCGTCGCCTCCCGTTACCCCCCGATGGGACCGTCTCGTCACAGAGAAACAAATTCACGCTCCCACTTATTCAACTAAATGGTGAGTTTTATTTTTTCATAAATTTTATATTTGTTCTTGTTGTGGATCTTATGTTGAAGGCATGTTTACTGCTACGAATAGAGAGTGTGGGGCTTAGAGGCCGTTACTGATGTTTGCGTGATAGGACGCTGCTAATAAAATTGAAAACACAGCGGATTCACGTTAATTATTAT
>JAQQAE010023279.1:0-10074 GCA_029823295.1 Pseudamia nigra
TTGATTTGGCATAGGTTTTACGTCGGATGCCCTTCCTGACACAACCCTCTGTATTTATCCGGGCTTGGGACCGGTGTGAGAAAGAGCACTGGCTTGTGCCCCCCCCCCTCACGGCTGCATTAAAGAAAAATAAACAAAATAATGAAGAAAAATAAAAAGAACAAAAGAATGAAGAAAAAGAATGAAAGTAAAGGAAAAAATGAACAAAATAATGCAGACAATGAACAAAGATGAACAAAATAAAGAAAAGTAACAAAATAAGAATAAAATAAAGACAAAGAACAAAACTAAAAAAAGCAAAATAAGAACAAAAATAAAGAAAAAAAATGAACAAAATGAAGAAAAAGCACAAAAACAAACACATTTTGTTTCTTAATTATTTTCTTCATTTTAATTATTTCCTTTATTATTTTATTCAATTTTTCTTTTACTTTTGTTTTTTCTGCTTAATTTTCTGTAGCAGTGAACTAATCAACAAACGCTTGAACATGTTCATTAATTTCTACTGGATTGTGAAAGCGGAAGTCATCATCCAGGTGAATGCAGGCAGCAACACACAACATATCAAACACTCCTAATACATCTATGAAGAAATTTAAGGCATTTCAGTCATCTTTAAAATACTTTAACATGGCGGTGATAGCACATTGGACATAACTCATCTGAATATTCCATCTTTAATGCATCTCAGGGCAAATGCATATGCAGATTACAAGAAAATGAGGACAAATGCATCCCAGACCACCTCCCAAAATGTCCTGGCTGACCAGAGAGCAATGTAGGGGTGTTCAGACCTTGCATTAGCGATGTTTGGATCAGATATGCAGGGATGGATGTAAATATGTGGTCTGAACAGGACCAGAGACACAGAGAAAACATACACTCTGACTTGGAATTACATGCACACATATGTAGACTTGTCCTTGGCAGGTCATACAATGCATACTCTCGCCTGTATGATCTGAAAAAGCCAGTGCACCTTTACAGTGTTATCATTTGACTGTTGCATACACATTAAATCTGTCCATTATCCGTCTGTCTCTGTCCAACAAGGCCAGTCATTCATGTGTCGACGTGCTTGGAATCAGATCACTGTTCTGTTTAAAGCACAACGAGCTGCACAGTGACCACAGTGTGTGTTCAATGGAATGAATGACAATAGAATCAAGAAAAAAAAAACAAGCAAAGAAAAGGCTGAAAATGAACAAAATATCCAAGGGAATGAATGACACCAAACACAATCAAGAAAATAATCAAAAGCATTAGTTGTGTTGTTGCTAAAGCGATAAAATGACATGAACTGAAGAGCTGGTTAGAACAATTATAGTAGTACCAGATTTAAAAAAAAAAAATCTGCTGTTTCAGAATATTCTGAAAATTATAAATCCAACACTGACTTTAGGTCGACCTCACGTCATGTACACTGCCACACAAATGTCTGAGCACACCTTCTCCTTCAGTGTTTGTTCTTTATTTGAATTATTTTCCACATTGTCCATTAATACTGAAGACACCCAAACTTTGCAAGAACATGTATGGAATTACGTGAATTTAAACAGTACAGAACAGATCGTCCGAAGCAGACAGATTTAGCTTTGATAACAGCTTTGCACACGTTAAAAAAATCACCTCAGATATTTATTAAAAAAAAATAAAAAATAAAAATGTTGACAGTAGGCACAATTCTGGTTATGGCAAAATATACAAATTTATAAAAACCAACCTATCCGAAGTTCTTTTTAGAATTAATTTCAGTTGTGTGCCCTGGAAATGTAGGAACTTAGAACCTGCAAAGTAACAGATTTGGAGTAGACATTTTAATTTCATTATACATAAAGAATATTTTTTCTATTTCTTTTTAATTTTGACTTTTTCCCTTTAACAGTCCAAGTTTGATGTTTACATTTATTGTCTTTGCTACCATTAAGGTTTTTCTCCTATTAACAATTGCATATTTTAGATTGTTCTGTTACTACGTCTTTTCAGTCATTGCCTTCATCTGATTCTTTAACATCCTGGGTCTAATTGTCAGGTTGGTGGAGGAGAAACAGTGAAACGAGAGAAAGCCTGCATGCTGTCGGGTTTATAATTGCGTTTCTTTATATGGCCACGAGAGGGCGACAAGCAACCACTGGATGAACACAGACCTGAGACGTAGAACTCATCTCCTGGGGGCTCATTTATAAAACCGTGCGTTGGATCCACATTGAAACTTGGCGGACGGCCAAAAATATTCAGATTTATAAAACGGTGTGTACGCACACCTTCACGTAGTTTCCCGTTTATAAACGCCGTCCTGTCTGAAAGCCTGCGCATGCGTCTCCGCCTCAGCCCATCCTGTCCACACCTAGATTCCACCTGAAAGGTTCAATGCAAAGTCTTATATGAATATTCACAGACAAATGAACCAGCCGCGCAGTGGATTCTCTCGATCAATCATGGCAGCTTCAGCGATGCTGTGACTAAAGTCATGTTAAATTAAATCAAGGGGCACAAAAATTACAGAGCGAAGTCATTAATTCAGCCAACAGGACCAGCCCACAAGTATGCATTGGAGATTAACGCACTACGGGGACAAAAATAATAAAACTAACCTCATGGTACGTCATTTAATTTATATCATTGCCATTTTCAGCGTGTTTACCGTCTGTTCCTATTTGGGATTGTAGTCTATGACCTGCAGTGCATCCTCCCCCTTCCTGCCAAAGTGATAATATTTGAATAAAACATTTGTAATTCATACTTATGATAAAGTTAACAGCATATAAAAATTGTATGGATTCTTCATATTTTGCAAGCCAAGTTACAATATTGACAAGTCATTAAAAGGCAAGTGAATAAGCTTGATTAAAAAAATGTTAATAAAAAGGTCAGTCTGGAATTAGTTTGACATAAGATTTATTTGATCCACATTATGATTAAAATCCACTTATCAAATATTACATATATACAAATATTTTTCTATTTACAGTGCAGCCTGTGTGTGTCAGCATTGTCCGAACATCTCCTGTGAGGCGTAGGTCATGTATAGGAAGCCGTCCTCGTCCTGGTGGTCTTTGTAGACCTGGGCCATCGTCAGTGACATGCTGGGCAGGCCGCCGTTGTTGATGAGCAGGTAGAATGCCTGACTGGGAAGAAGCGCCATCCGGTTCCTGGGGACAAACACAGGGGTTACGCTAGAGCAGTGGTCATCTCAGGGGTCTGCAACCTGTGGCTCCGGGGTCCCATGTGGTTCAGACAGATGCAGAGCATGACCTTGCAACTGACCATGACTGACCTTTTCTTTTTTTAAATAAAAGTCATAGCATATTTTAAAGACATCGCAACTCCAGGAATGATATTTTCAACCTCACTACATAGCTAGAAATACGAGAGTCCAAGTGCAACAAATTCAGACCTGACTGATCTTCAAGGTCAAAGGTGAGGTCATTTGATTAATGTGTCCAGGTGCAATCAGATACTAAAATTTGTGACTCTAGCTACAGTAATTTTTGTACTCTACAATTCCAAATAGGTTTTTGTAATTACCCAATTAATACGCAAATTAGGTAGTGGTTTCCATAGTAACACTACCCCCTACCCCAACTACCCATGTTAATTTGGATACAGAGCCATATGTTCAGACAAGTGATAAATCAACGTGATGGAAATTTGGTGGTGGGGTGGTAAATTATAAAGTCAGGTAAAAATGAAAGGAACAACTAAATGTTCCACAAAATTAAAAAAGAAACTGACAAATCAAAACAGACGCACAAAATAGTGCATTAAATGAGCAAAGAAATTAAAAATTGCACTACAATCAATACAAAAGACCACAAACCATAAATGCAGCACATTTTAGACACGTTTCAGGTAATGTCTCATGTACGGGTTCAAATATTTGTGGCTTGACAAACAAAATTACTTTCTGGCAAAAACCGCCCTTTACATTGTAAAGGTTGCAGACCCGTGTTAGGAGATCCAACTCAGTACCTTAAAGATGCACGTATACTACTCAAAATTAGATAAGGATGACATAGTATGAGTTCTGTTCATGCCTTAATGCCAATGCACCTGCCTAATTGGTCAGATCAAACATTCAATGCTTCACAAAAATGTAACAAGCAGACAATGTGCTGTTGCAACAGTGCGACTAAGCTGCTGTTGCAGTCATCTAGTGGCATATACAGCACGTGCAAGTGACTCACCGACAAGCCAGTTTAAACGATTTGTTTTATGCTTAAACTAAATTCTTGCATTTCTTCCCAAAAAATGTTGGGGATCCTCAACTTGAGTAATCTATTGAAGTGGCCAGTGAGTGCATTTATGTCTCTGCACATGATGAAATCTGAAGCAGCAATATCGTAGCTTTGTCAGAGCCCAATCCATCCAACAGGATAATAAAAAAGTCACATGGTCAGTCTCATGACTGATTTACGGCCTTGTCATGACTCCAGTTACACAATGGTTTGCAAGAAGTTCGACTGTTTACTTCCTGCTGATTCATCATGACAAGAATCTGAGACATGTGGAGAATGTGATCCCTACACTGCAACATGTCAGGGCCACAATGAAGCTCGTTTGTGAAAATCATCTTCACCAAGCGGAGGAATGAGTCAAACTGGGACGTGTAGTCTGACACGAAGTGACAAGGGTGTTGGGGCAGGGGTCTCAAACTCATGCCATGGAGGGCCAAGACCCTGCAGGTTTTCCATCCAAGAAGTCACTAAAGCAGGAGATTTCACTGATCAGAAATCTTTGGGGGGGGGGGCTAATCAGTAAAATCTGCTCGTTGGAGCGAAAACCTGCAGTGTCATAGCCCTCCATTGCATGAGTTTGAGACCCCTGGCATAGGATTCATTTGAAACTGGGTGTGGGGACGTTTAATACCACAATCTATAGTTGTCCAAGTTTCCATACAATTCCAAAGGAGGATCCACCCAAAGACAAACCGAACCTGGCTCCAGTTTAAAGCAGTACCTTCAGCTGAATCCAAACCATCTGTTCTATAGTTTTCTTACCTGATGATGGTAACGAACTGAGTCATTGTGAGCTCATGCGGAACCAGAAACTTTGTTTTATCCAACGGTGGAAGAAACTTCTCCCGCTCATATCGTTCAATAATAACCTGAGGAAACAAACCATGTACAGGAGAGTTCAGACGATTGACATTTTAGACCAAATGACCCAGAAATTACAGCCAATGTTCAAAGTTGAGACCATTTGAATTTGCAGATTTTATTGATCTTGCTCATTTTCAGTCATTTTGCAGGTTGTGTGGATTCCTTTACAGCAAGAAAGACATTTGGGTTACACATCAAGGGCCTTTATGTCAACTTCTGTTGATTTAGCGATTGTGCCCTTTTGCCTTAATTCTATTCAATACTGGGTTAATTTGACTTCATTCTCTTGAAGGTAGTTTGATTTATTTTTCTGTAGTTTGTTGCTCCTTTTCCATTTTGGTCATCAAGTTATTTCAGTCATCCCAGTTTTCACGGTTTATTTTTGCCAATTTCACTGATTCTTCATTTTGTGCCTTTTTAAAGTCACTTCATTTTTGTTCACATTCCCTCATTAACAGTTTATTTCCCCTCATTTTCTTCATCTTTAAAATTTCTCACTTGTTACTTCATTTCAAGCAGACATCAGTTTGATTTTTTTAACGATCAGTCTCATTGTTTTTTGTTGATTTTCACTTAAAGGAATAAGTTCAGCATCAGTTTGTAATATCCATTTGTTTGACACTGAGCAATTTTACACATTTTGATTGGATCCATTTTTCCTTATTTTCTGGATTTTTGCTTAATTTCTCAATTGCCAGCATTGAGATTTTCTTAGTTACATTGTTTATTTTGACCATGTTTTCACAATCTCTTGATTTTTCTTCATTTTTGTGTATCTTACAAAGATTCATCATTTTATGGCACACTTCGTTCAGGTTTCTTCATAATTCATTACTGGTCATTGTTCTCTTTGCATCTTATTTTGTGTTGAATGCGTTTTCTTTTGCTGGACTATGGAGTAACAAATAGGTGCAGTGAGAGTTCAAAATCATGTTTACACATTCTTTGTTGCTTATTTGGCAGATTTTTCCCAGTTTAACTCACTCTTAATGCATTTTGTAGTTTTGCTTATTTTCAGTCAACACATTTTTTCATGTTCCCCATTCTCACCATTTTGATTTTTTTTACTCATTTCTTCATTTTTTTCCTTGCATTGCACTCATTTTCTCGATTATTTTGTTCTTTTTTTGCACAATGTCATTTATTTTCTTCATTTCTGATCAGTTTCTCATTTGTGGTAAATTTATAGTCCCTTTTTTGCACAGCATTCATCATTGTGCAAATTTTATTGATACTGTGGGTCATTTATCCTTTTCGTATTTTGCTCCTCATTTTATTCATCATTTTGTCCATTTTTTAACTTTAATCATTTATTCACTTAGTTGATTTTGTCACTTTGTTTCATTCTGCTGTTGCTCATTTCCTGCATTTTGTTGCTTATCCAAGTGTTTAATTTTACCTATTGTTTTGGTCATTTATCCTAATTTTGATTCTCATTTTACTCATTCTGGATTTTGTCTGCTCATTTTGTCCATTTCACTATTGTTCCTTGCTTTAGCTTCTTCATTTTTTACACACTTTCATTATTGTGATCATTTTTAACTTTCCTCAGTTACTGTGTTAAGCTTCCCTCTTTTTTTTTTTATTTTTTTAAAATTATTATTATTTTTTTTATTTTTAACACACATTCCTCTTACTTTATTCACGTCTGATCCTTTTATTGCCCAGTTCTCCTTGTTTTCTTCTTAGTCCGCATCGGTCCTAGACTCCTGCACTAGTGTCCGGACCAACTCTGTGGGATCGGTACTTCTGCACTTACCGGGATCTTGTTCGGGAATTTGGTCCGTATTCCTGCCACCTCCTGCTTCCTGGTCGCTACACACACACACACACACACACACACACACACACACACACACACACACACAGGGTTAGGGAGGCGCACTGACCGCGCTGCGGATCGGTGCAGGTTTTGCGGTGATTTTTTTGTTTTTACCAAAGCTCTTCCTCTGTTTGAAGGGTTTGTTGTGCAGCTGCGTCTTGTCGAACGGAGGCATGCCGCTGGTTCCGGTGCTTCTGACGGTGCTGGCGCTGCGTTTGCGATTCTGTCTCCGTACGGGATGTGTGCGGCAGTGTGGTCCCCACATGCGCCGTTTGTGCACTAAATAGGCGCAGGAGGAGGAAGGGGCGGCTGCGGCACGTCAGCTGATTAGCACATGTCTGTACCCGGTGCGCCAATCAGTTGCGGATCAATCAAGGTCCAGCCGCACTCTCCTCGGTGGCGCAATGGACACAGCGCTGTTAATATCTATCCGCATTAGTCTGCACATTTTACTCATTTCCTCAATTATGTCATTTTGTAATTGTTTGGCTGAATGTTTTCTTCATGTTTACTGATTTCCCCAATTATTTAAGTCGTTTTCATCATTTTCTTAATTTCCTGTATTATTCGTTTAAATTTTCTTCATATATACAGTAATTGATTATGTTCTTCACTTTCCCCCCATGTTGTTGATTATTTGGTTCATTTTTCATCACTACCTTAATTATTTAAATAGTTTTTCATCATTCAATTAATTTTCTTAATTTTTCTGTTTTAGTTGAATATTTTCATAATTTTGATTGATTTCCAAGGTTAATTTTTTACTCAACATGTTAAAACCACGAACGAATGAAATCTATGTCCCAAGCCAGCATTAAAAATAAATATTGGATTATTTGATTATTATTTCTCTGCGATGAACTGGCATCTCACCCAGGGTGTACCCTACCTTCACCCTATCCCAGCTGGGATAGGCTCCAGCGCCTAACCCTAACCCTAACCCTCAACCTTTTTTTTCATTTTCTTACATTTTTTTACTGTATTTGTTGCACATTTTAGTGTTCAGCTCATTTTCTTCAGTGTTCGGATCATTGTCAGGAGCAAAGCAAACAAAAACAATCAAAAATGTACAAAATTAGAATAAGACCAACAAATTAATCATGGAATTGAACAAAACAAAAAATAAAATTAACAAAATTGTTGATGAAAAACAAAATCAATGACGTAAAGAGAAAAATGAACAAAATAGTTGGAAAAATTAAACAAAAAGGAAACAAGAAAAACACAAAATAAGCAAGAAAATAAGCTAAAACAAACATATTCATCAACAAAGAAATAACAAAAATAAACAAAATAGAATCAAATGAAAAATAATCATGGAAATGGCTTCCTCCCACAACCAAAAACATGTACTAGGTTAATTGACTACTATAAATTGTCCATAGTTGTGAATGCAAATGATTATCTGTCTGTCTGTATAGTTATGAGGTCTCAGCCTCAAATTGTGAAGCGCCTAGAGATAATCAGTGATTATGACGACTGGCGCTATACAAATTGAATTGAATTGAATTGAATTGAAATGAACAAAAGTGAGGTAATAGAAAAAAATAATGAGCAGTATAATAAAAAAAATTAGCAATTACCAAAAAAAATAATAATAAAACAAACTGAACTGACATTTTTTCAAAGAGGTTGGTGCATTGTGCCTCTGAAGGCGGGGTCACTCCAACATGTCACATTTGACTGACCTCATTCACTTAAAGGTCCCATGACAATCCATCATTATTGGGTTCTGAGGTTTACATATGCTGTGTGATGTAAAAAGCAGTGCTTTCAGTCATGAGAACGCTACACAGACAACAACATGGGCTACATTTGTGACAATAATAGTGAGAACCAATTTGAGTCAAGCTAAAGACATCAATCTTGCCGCTGTGTACCAGTAAACTTCCAAGTTTTAAAATTTAAAATAAAGATTAAAAAAAAATCACAAAATGGAACCACTAATATTCAAGCAAATATGAGCCCCACCCCCCAAAAAAACAACTGAGCAATATACTTGCAACTTTTATTTTACATAGTTGACCATGAAAAATACATCATTGATAGTGTCTGAATGTGATCCCCAGGTTGTCACTGATGACGTTTTCTTTTCATTCCATTCATTTCAGAATACTCAGGTACTTCTTGGATGCAAACGTACTACATGAATTTATATGAACGTCCACAGCGGGTTTTTGTAGCAGAAGAATCCAGATAATTCCACTGAGATGGCTTCATTGTGCCTGTTACAAAGTGTATGTAGTGACAATGCTGGATATGTCAAAAGGCTTCATGAATCTGACAGAAACAAATTGGAAAGACAGAAATAAACCTGAAGTTTGTGAAAGTTTGGGGTTGAGGGAAAGGTTTTTACCCATGTAATTGTGATGGACATGCACTGTGGCATTTCGAAATTCTGGCTAAATGAGAAAAGTTCCTGCAGTGGAATACAGGCTTTTGACTTTGAGTTGGAGCCGAAAACCAAATCTTTTTTTAAAAGAAAATATGTTTATGTCCACCAATAACACACCAGGGTTGAAATTTTAAATGTTTTAGTATTTCAGTGAGACTTTGGGCTTGACTTATGAGTAGTACTACATAAATACACTGGATTCAACTGAATATTATTCCTGACATTTCACTGTGCTCATCACCTGCAGAAATATCAAACGTCAGGATTAACTGTCACTACATGGGCATAAAATCAGTTTTCATTGTGGGGGGTGAGGGGGGGGCAATAAACAGTAAAATTTCTGAGGGTAATTTTTGAGGTGTCATAAAAAATGCAGACTGTCAGTCAGTGAAAAAAGCTGCACTATTTGCAGACTCATTGCAAATTAAGACTACGGTAACAGCTTTGCTACATTTAATGCTTGTTTCATTTTAGCTTGTTAGCAAGTAACAGCTTGTCAATCTTATTACGTTAGCATAACCAGTGTGCTGTGTTTATGTAAAACATAGGAGCTGAATTTTCACGTGTTATGTTGTGTATATGCTGGTTGAACCTGTGGAGATAAATAACTTATTAACTGCCCAATCATTAAGGTTTTAATGTCCGTTACTTACTCACCAGCCTCTTCCTGAACACTTTCACTCCCTGTCTCTGTGAGACAAATGCAGCAGCTCTGCATGTCAGGGACAAACAGCTTGGACCAGACCACTTTGGGG
>JAQQAE010023280.1:0-10074 GCA_029823295.1 Pseudamia nigra
TGATGATTATTGACTTGATTGGAGGCTCCCAGTGAGACAGGCTGGCAGAGAATCCTTGCAAGTTTGTGAACCCCTTATAACTTTCTGTATTTATGCATGAATATGAGCTAAATCATCACCAGATCATCACAGTCCTGAGAATAGATGAGGAGAATCCAATAAAACAAATGAAGCCCCAATGTCACCACCAACCACCGCCACCACCAATGTCTTCAAGGTGAAGCGGTTTTCTTTAGAGGAATGGACTGAGGAACATTTACCACCAGTGCTTATCTTCAGTTATTGCCCTATAAGGGGGTCAAACCAGGTACTGACCACAAAGGCTCACATACTTTTGCCACTCATGACATTTTAAGTCAAATTTATGCAGAAATATAGAAAGTTCAGAGGGTCACAAACTTGCAAGCACCACTGTTATCAGCGCTGTACCTTCATAATTGCATTCGCTTATTATTTGTTCTCATCCATGTGTCCTATCTGTTTTCTGATGGGCTGCATTCAAAGTAAATTAGTCTTTAAAAGGATTTACTTTAGACTCACAAACAGTGATGTGTAAACAGCATCAGTACCCAAGTATTGTTACTTTATAATTAGAAAAGTAAAATACTTCTAAAAGTAAGTACTTGGATGTAAGTTAAAAAATATCTCATAAAAACCACCGATGTAGTGAGTAACTTCATTATGTAGAATTTATTACAGTATGATATGTTGCATTCAAATGGATATTTTGATCATTTTTGATCATTTCCTCATATACTGTATTTTGATAATTTTTCTTCATTTTGCTTTTTGCTCCGCTGTTAGTTTGCTAATGTGTTTACATAAGTTGCTCATTGTGACATTTTTTGTTCAGTTTTTGTTGCTTATGGTGGTGATTTTTTTGGTTCAATTTCTTCTTATTAATTTTGTTAATTTACTTTATTTTTTCATTTTTGCATAATTTGTTGGTTATTTTGTTCATTTGTGTTTATCCTCTTAAATGTACCATTTCCTTGACTATTTTTTTCAGTTTTATTAATTTCATTTTGTTAGTTTTTTGTTCACTTTATTGCTTATTTTGTTAATTTTTGTGATTATTTTTGCTCATTTTGTTGCTTGGTTTATTTATTTTGTTAAATAGTTTGATTATTCTGTTTGTTTATTAAACTTTCCAAATTATTTTGTTGTTTTTTTAATTCTCATTATTCATTCATCATTTACATCATTTTTGAAACCCTTGAATTATGGTAGGAAAAGACATTGAACCTTATTTCTTCCAACATGTCTCCTTTAAAAGACAAAAATCGGAGGTTTGACAGCTGTGCTTTAAACTTGCAGCATAACATCACAGCAACAAATGACTTACTCCTTATCAATGAATGAATGGATTCTGCAATATGATCATGATGGATGCTCACGTGGACTTGTAACTACTCGCCCCCCTTGCCAGGCCAACCTCTGGACTAAAATAAGTTCCACATGTGCACCTCTTGCAGGAGCTTGACCCTATTAACCCTAAACATGGCTGATGCTAATGACACCCCCTCCCTCCCTTGTCTAGACCATGACGGCTGACCAACAGTCACTGTCTGCACACACACAAACAAATATATTGCATTACTGGCCACGGTCACAATTGCACACAGGACCTTCGGAGGCTGGTTGATAAAGAGGAGGTCAAACAACAGATGGCAGCCAAAGAATTAGTACAACTCTGTCACTGTTAACTTCTAGTTCATCACAGCAAAGACTCTGCAGTTTCAGCTATGCTAGAGATTAGATCGCTTTTCCTAAACTTTTAGCAAAATTACATAAACAACTGATCAGATTTTCATTAAACTTGCTGTGATGGTAGGACATGGAACAGGATTAACCCCTTCTTTTAGACTAGATAGATTAAAAAAAGAGCTGGATTCACAATTCATTAAATTGCATATATTACAATAATTATGTAATGTTGCTGTTATGCAAATTATTGATTTAGCCTATTGTATAATTCTGCAGTGATTCACAAACATTATGAAAAGGGAATCCAATATTTGCTAAACTACAATTATGGATGAAGTTATACATATATATATTATCCTGGTTTATTTTGTAGAGTGTATTTTTTACATTTTTAACTACAAACAGTGGGTAATAACTGGAGCTGTGCAGTGAGGCCAATGTTGAAGTAATTTGAAGTCGTAAAGCCCAGATTCCCACAGAGTTACACTGGACTTCTCTCTGAAAATACTAAGTAAATTAATTTTTGTCATGATTCATTAAGACCACCGACATACTACACTCCCCTAGCTCCTCTGCCATTCATCCAAATATACAGTAGTTACATCTTGGTTTTGGCTCCAAAATTTGATCCAGGAAGTGACAAATCAATTGGCCTCAAAATGGCTAATATATACAGGCTATGTCTGTGAAGGCCTTTTCAAACTTTAAAGAGACTGATTTTTGTTCATGATTTTTATTTTCCTTTGTTCTAAAATTTGATTCGAATAAATAAATAAATAAAATTTAAAAAAGGTTCTCAGTCATCCAGGTCATAGTATCCACCTTGGATACAAGCTATGTCCCACTAAATTACACCTCATCTATGCACAAGAAGTTAACACAGCATCAGCTGATTTATGAAAGAAAGCAGTTTTCCCAGATTTTTCTGATCAAATCCATGAATTGTGTACCAGCACAGTAAAGATGAACTGGTGTGGTAGACCAATCGCTGTTACAATAAAAACATCATGCCACTGGTTTTGAAACTGACACTTCCAAGCAGCACACTTTCAGAGACTCCTTACAACACAAGTGATGCTCGACGTGAGCGTGTGTAGGCATTCATCTTTCGTCTCGGTTGTGCAACCATAACCGTAAAGTTGTTTTTGTTGTTGCGGGCCAAGTACACTCACGCACCAGCAGGCCTGCCAAATCCATGATCCGTGGATTTCTCAAAGCTGTCAGGCAGTGATCATCACATCTATTTCCACAGGGATCTGAGAAGTGTGATGTCGACTGACATTCACATTCTGTCCCTTCGAGATGAACAGCCACTTCAGAACAGACAGATCAGAGGTCAAAGTGCACATACTACATACACACCATCACCTCGTCTGTTCAGAATGTTGGCAGAGCACACACGCGCACACATTTATTTATTTATTTTTATGTTGGTTTCTCTCCATTGTAATCTTCTGGAGCTCACAGGTGTTGACGAACCAAAATCTAATTGCATCAGGCAGGCGGTCAGTGAGGCAAGAGGAAGCAACTTGTGTGAGTGTGTGTGTGTGTGTGCGTGTCAGAAACAATCTGGTGTCGGCCTATTGTGTTTGTTAAGCAAACCCGTCCACTCTCCCTTCTGTTGTCTCACATCATTAACCAGACCGACAGCAGATAGAGTCTGTGCTAATAATATGCACTGATAGGTGTCTAACCCAGTGAGTTCAGTGCATTTACATGATAACATTATGTTTGGAAATGTGTATGAATATTAAAACAAATGTGTATTGTAAGCTACACAACTGTTTGTTGTTCATAACCTTATAGCCTTTATCTCATACTTTATGAATATACAGAAATTATCAGATTGTTTTTGTATTAGCAGTTGCAGTGGAGGTGAAGAGCAACTGTTCCTGTCAATATTCAGCAAGAAAATATGAAATATTACAAACCTGGCCTACATTTCATCACTGCCCCAAACCAAGACCAGCAGCATACTAACCAGAGCTGGTACACACAGAATGGAAATCTATAAATATTACATACAACACTGCAGTTGCTCCCATCAACTATTCTCCTTGAGCCTGAAATTCATTATTATAGAGCACTGCTTGTCTAAGTGAGGGCATCTGCAAGTGGCATAATGCACCTTCACTCACACACCCAGACGTGACTGGCTTACCTAGAGAGAGACACAGGGAGACAATTAATGACTGAAAGAGGACTTGACACAGAGAGATGCGACACAAGTCAAAAGTATGGACACACCTTCTCCTGAATGAAGCATATGAAACTATGCATTAAAAAGTGTTAAACAGCCCCAAACATGTTTTATACTTTACGTTTTCTAGTGTAGCCACTATTAATGTTGCACACTCATGGCATTATCCCATCAGATTCACAAGGTAGTCACCTGGAACAGTTTCCAAATCGCAGGTGCCATTGTAATTTGTGCCATTTCTTACCTTAATGTGCTTTATACCATCCGTGTTAATAGCTGTTTTGGTGCTACTACAACTACAATGATCATGACTCATGCATCTGATGAGAGACTGTAGTCTAAAATATAAATATGTTCTGGATGTTTTACATGTTTTTGTTTACTCCATAATTCCATATGTAGTAAACAAACATGTTTGTTCACAGTCTGGACGTATTCAGTATTAAGTGTTGAGTTGTGTCTAAATTTTTATTCGTAGTGTAATATTGAAACAATCAAAAATTTAAAACTTTGTGATGCTGTATATTGTCTCTGTTTTCTGAATTACTGCACATTTTCACATCCATGCACTAAAGTAAACAGAAGAAATACAGATCAGATTAAATAATCAAAGATCAGGAGAAAACAAGGTCAGTGTGTCATGACAGGTTAAACAAACAGACATTTAAATAACACACATACACCCAGTTGATGCTTGGTGGCCCACTGCAAGCTATCACTTCTTGTGTTGTTGTCAGATTAAAACAAGAGATTAGAGCTCTGGGCTGAACACCATCTGACAATGAGCTATAATCTGAGGCACGCTTCCTGGCTCAAGTGTCAAGCTATTAAATATTATAGTTTTAAACACTGGGGCCATTCTTAGCATGACGCCAAGAATGAGCGGGCACGTGCTCCAGGCGACACATATGTGCATTTTCAGGTGTGCACCTGCCTCAGGACATCCCATGAGTCGGCCAAAATGACCCCACCATGTAGCACCTGCTGTCGCACTCTCACAAGTCACCTCCCACATGTCATCAACACACACTCCATATCCCACCTGTGCAAGAAGTTTAATGTCAATTGACAAAGTAGAGAGCAAGAAGGAAGAGGAAAAACATGCACATACAATACATTCCTCTTATACAGTATTATTCTGCTCTCATTATCGTTGTTAGATGTTTATTTTCATGTGTCACTCAGAAACAAGCAGCCCGACCTGAGAGGCTAAAAACCAGCTCAGGAAGCAACCGGGGCATCATTATGCACTTTGTGACAGATGGGGATCAAAAGCCGGTATATAAAGGGTTAGGAAAATGAAAACGGCCTTAAAACACATTAGACGATAAACAAACAAACAAAGCCAAGAGTCTCGTAAGCCAACCAGATGGGAGTTAAAACGTGCCATAAAAAAATAAAGTGAGTGCTTTTGTGAGCTCTTGTGTTCCCACATGACAGGAGACAGGACTTTCCATACACTGCGGGTTATCCAATCTGTCTTCCTCCCGTTTCATCGTCAGAGCTCTAGGCAAACAATTTACATTTTGCTCCGAATGTGCTTGCACGGCGTTCATTATATGTCAATTAGATTCTGCTCTGCAAGGATATTAAAAAGGACCATAACGAGGAAGAAGAGGCTTGGTTTAAATAGATAAATAAATAAACATACATATAAATAAAGGCCAGACATGGATGGTCTCATCATCTCATCAGAATCAAACGAGAAACAAATTACAACCCAAGACCACTTATAAATATTGGAGTCTTTGATCTCGACACCAAATGAGCAATTTGGTCTGTGGGGAGAAGGCTATACGTGTGTGCATGTGTGCCCCGGGGGGTGCACGGTCCACACAGTTTTTTGTTTTTTTTTTCCCTTTCACAGATGGGGTTGAACTGAGGCAAAGTTAAACTCACTGTTCAAGAATGCAGAGATACACAGCGCAGATCAGCAGTCTCCCCGACTAAGCAAGCCAAATGAGCATACAGGCTTAAACTGCTGATTGTATAACACTGCAAATGTGGACTGATGATACCACCAGTGGAGGGAACGGTGCAGCACTCACTTGTGGTTACCTCGGCACCATCAGACTGGTTTATGCCTGGGTGCTTATGTGAAGTTTATTTTGCAGTCCATTTTGTGCTGGAAGCCAGATTTGTTGACGATACCTAACTCCATTACCAAGCTAATGACATTCTTAGTTGCCTACATCCATGATGACAAAAACAATACTCTTGTTTCCATTGAGAATGTTGATCAGACATTTTGCAAAAATCCACATGCTTACCCATGACTTCTTCACAGCCTCTTACACTGTAAACTGTTAACTTAGAAATTCTGTTAACTACAGTCAACACCTATTTGGCTCCAAAGCACAAGACAAACTTCAATATAGCCT
The DNA here is from genome assembly GCA_029823295.1 of Pseudamia nigra. Classification (NCBI taxonomy): domain Eukaryota; kingdom Metazoa; phylum Chordata; class Actinopteri; order Kurtiformes; family Apogonidae; genus Pseudamia; species Pseudamia nigra. The sequence continues at coordinate 6,289 of JAQQAE010023280.1, forward strand.
TTACATAATCACATGAAATTCTTACATAGGAAACTTTTAAAAGGTGTGCAGAATTAAACACATGGTCACTGTGAGTACAGGACACTGCCATTTGTATTTGCTGTACAGGGTTTGATCAAAAATCCATAGAAGCAACCAGGTAACAGACGTCAGACCTGATGCCACTTCCACCAATGGAAAAATCCCGTGTTGTGCCAAAAGCCTTTTCCCCAGATTTAAAATAATGAATATGCTTTTCGAACAAGCACATTTTAAATGTTTATTTGTCTAAACACTCAAAAAATGTTTTTTTTTAATTCATGACATCACTGCAGTGTACAGTCTGCAATCTTTGGTCTGAGTAAGGAATAGGCAGGATGACTGGGTAAAATGCTGGTACGGTACATACAGTACATTGGACTATTATAATGTGGAAGAGAAACTATTTTAATTACATCTGCACCAGTAGCAGCTTTTGGCTGGAGGAGGCCACCATTTACCATCTTATTCCTAGTATAGATCTTGTTTTCATTCATGGCTATTTTGGCTAATGAGATGAACATTAGAAGCGTCTGTTTATAGGATAAAAGATTTTCTCCTGGCAGGCAGCGCCACTGTAGTTGTGACTGAGACACTAACAAGACCACTAGAGGATTCTCTTAAGTTCACCAGTATTTAATTATCAATACTGGGCACCTGTCTTGTAAGAGTTATGTAACACTTCTTATTTTAGGGCCAAATAAACTTTTTGTTCCTAAATATTTAGTGCCTTATGTAACCAAATTAATCAGTGTCACAGCATAAATGCAGCAGATATTGTGCACATTTTACATTATCTTTGACACTATCGCCTGTACAGGAGTTAGTACTGTACATTGTCCTTGACTAAACTAGATATAAATCTGCAGACACTCATCTCATTTTGGGAACCACTGGAAATAGACCTACTTTAGACTAATATGCATGAGCATGAGCTCATAGTAGTATTATAATCATACTAACCATTGAACAAAGTTCAGTATGCATGTATAAATGTTGTGGATCATTAAATTAAACAAAAGAGAAGATGATAAGTGCTGGTGTGTGACCTCAGCATGATAATGAATGAGCCACAGCAGTATTAGCAACACTAGCATAAAACGAAACCTTTTAATCTGCAAGATAAGGAGCCAGCATTTAAATGGTGTTTGAGATGTCAAACAGTGGTGAGCTACTCTCACCGATCACTGTGCTAAAGTGCGTGACACACCCAACAGTAAGAACCTGATATGAATATAATCTCTTAATACATGCTGTGTTACGCTACACACATACTTAGTACAATCCTCCAAGATTATTGCATTTATCACCATCTTCATCGCTATGTCTGCTGTTCGAAAACAGTTGCTGGAAATGTGATGACTTGTGTATCTCGTCTGTGATATGTGGAAGCCATGAGGAGCAGTCACATCTGTGTGTGCTCTGGTTGGTCTGAGATGTGCTCTGTGGTGTGGGAAAGCCCCATGCTAGAGGATTAAAGGGGAGAAAAGGGGATTTGCTGGTTAAAAGCTGACCTCTGACATGCATACAACAGCCTTTTGATTCAGCAGATCAGCTCATTCTGCTCTTGGCCTCTGGACTTTGTAGTCACACTGTCATTTAGCTGAGGTCACATTCACTGTTAGGCCTGGATACGGTAAAACCAGCCTGTATGTTGGCCTGACCAAGTGGATAGCTGTCTGTCTGGGAAGCTACTGAAAGCACAGAAAGTGTGATCACACAATACTCACATTACATCAGTCCCAGAGACTGGTGTGTGAGGCATTAACACTGTTCCTGTGAATTGAGTTCGTACAAACAGTGCAAGTCAGAGTTGAGGTTGTCGACATATTTAATTTTCTCTCCAGGTGTACATTTGATTTTTTTTACATCCCTAACACTGGTGTTGATTTTCGTAATCAAAGTTAATTTGAGCACTTTCAACATTAAATTCAGAAATTGCAGCAGTCTGTCTGCATGCAGGGGCTATAACAGTATCAAGTTGAGAAGTAAATCACAGCGAGGCTTTGCAGTGAAAGTCTATCTACTACTGGTGAGTTATTCTGCTCTCTGGTTTCACAAGACTTTAAACTTCACAAACGGACGGCATGCCTACATGACTCAAGCATACTTGGCACTGCACATGGTGAAGAATAAGAGATTTTTCTCTACATATGTATTTTGTAGAGTACTCCACCAAACTTGATTTATGTGTCCACTTTATGTTTCCTTGGGGGAAGTTGATCAAATGTCACTAATAAAAAAGCAAACTGTGTGGTATCTAGCATAGCTTTATATTCTCGTGTTCATTAATGTATGAGACTGGGTAAAGTTAAACTAATTTGTGACGGATCACACTGTATTTAACAAACATCAAACCACTTTGGTAACTGACTGAAATGAAGGTACAGTATACACATTTTTAATCATGCAGTGTTTTCTATGTACACTACCAGTCAAACATTTGGACACACTTGCTGCTTCACCATTTTTTCTTTTTTTATAGCAATTTCTATGTGTCCCTACACTATGATGAAACAGTCCCAGGAAAGAAAGACCAAGAACTGCCTCTCTAGAATTAGAATGCCTCTTTAGAATTTAGAGCAGAACTTTAGAATTACCAGCCTCAGAAACCACCAACTAAAGCATCTCAGATAGGGTTTGATGGTTTTGACGACTGCACTTGGGGACACACTGAAATTTCAACAAAAAAGAAAAAATGCTGAAAAAGGTGTCCCCAAATGTTTGACTGGTAGTGTACATAAAACACTGCACGATTAAAAAGGTGTACAGTATACCTGCATTTTAATAACTTGCCTAAGTTCTTGAAATACTTCAGTTACACTGACCTTCACTTATTAAAGTAATGGAGTGTCTTTTCTCTTACTTAACTGTGAGTTGGTCTTGCCATAACAGATTTGTACAGTAGTTGTAGTCGCACTAATACAGCTGTTTACTCTGCATACCCTTCCTCTGCACAAGATAAGATGGTCTAAAGCACATAAAAATCGGCAAGGTCATTCTAGATGAATCCGAAGACAGAATTCTTTGTGAATCCGAAGACAGAATTCCATGTGTGTGCAAAACTCTTATCCAAGCTAATTTTGCATATACACCTTGCAGCGCAAATAGACACATCATCAGCCATGTAACCTGGGGTCATCGGGTGTTTCAGGTCATTGTACAATATACACCCTCTCCCAGGTGAGGGTGATCAATCCCCGACTTGTGTCTAGGTACACTAGCTTGTGCACGGATCGCCTCTCAATCCAGGGCCATCGTGATGCACTCCCAGCAGCATCAGTAATGTTTTTGATTACTCTTCTGTTGCTAAATTTTGCTACTTTGGACAATCTAAAACATAAATCATTCATTTTCTCCCCCTTAATCCTCACAAGGGTTGGGGAGGGCGCTGGAGCCCATCCCCGCTGACTTAGGGCAAAGGTGGGGTACACCCTGGATACGTCGCCAGTGGCTTGCTCTCAATGGTTCTGTTGGGTTTACTCTCTGTATAGTCTAAGGTGACGGCCTTGAATTGTGAAGTGCCTAGAGAAAATCGTCAGTTATGATTGGCACTATACAAATAAAGTTGAATTGAATTCATTGCAGGGTTGGAATATAGAGATACCTACCGTATTTTTCAGACCATGAGGGGCACTTAAAATCCTTCAATTTTCTCAAAAATCAACAGTACACCTTATAATCTGGTGCACCTTATGTATGGATTAATTCTGCTTACTGACCTGGAACCAAGCTGCACTGCTTGATGGATTGAGCATTACGGCCACC